>CAKNFA010000009.1:0-58725 GCA_930367235.1 Sarcophaga rosellei | reverse complement strand
TTCTATTCTATTCTATTCTATTCTATTCTATTCTATTCTATTCTATTCTATTCTATTCTATTCTATTCTATTCTATTCTATTCTATTCTATTCTATTCTATTCTATTCTATTCTATTCTATTCTATTCTATTCTATTCTATTCTATTCTATTCTATTCTATTCTATTCTATTCTATTCTATTCTATTCTATTCGATTCTATTCTATTCTATTCTATTCTATTCTATTCTATTCTATTCTATTCTATTCTATTCTATTCTATTCTATTCTATTCTATTCTATTCTATTCTATTCTATTCTATTCTATTCTATTCTATTCTATTCTATTCTATTCTATTCTATTCTATCTATTCTATTCTATTCTATTCTATTCTATTCTATTCTATTCTATTCTATTCTATTCTATTCTATTCTATTCTATTCTATTCTATTCTATTCTATTCTATTCTATTCTATTCTATTCTATTCTATTCTATTCTATTCTATTCTATTCTATTCTATTCTATTCTATTCTATTCTATTCTATTCTATTCTATTCTATTCTATTCTATTCTATTCTATTCTATTCTATTCTATTCTATTCTATTCTATTCTATTCTATTCTATTCTATTCTATTCTATTCTATTCTATTCTATTCTATTCTATTCTATTCTATTCTATTCTATTCTATTCTATTCTATTCTATTCTATTCTATCTATTCTATTCTATTCTATTCTATTCTATTCTATTCTATTCTATTCTATTCTATTCTATTCTATTCTATTCTATTCTATTCTATTCTATTCTATTCTATTCTATTCTATTCTATTCTATTCTATTCTATTCTATTCTATTCTATTCTATTCTATTCTATCTATTCTATTCTATTCTATTCTATTCTATTCTATTCTATTCTATTCTATTCTATTCTATTCTATTCTATTCTATTCTATTCTATTCTATTCTATTCTATTCTATTCTATTCTATTCTATTCTATTCTATTCTATTCTATTCTATTCTATTCTATTCTATTCTATTCATTCTATTCTATTCTATTCTATTCTATTCTATTCTATTCTATTCTATTCTATTCTATTCTATCTATTCTATTCTATTCTATTCTATTCTATTCTATTCTATTCTATTCTATTCTATTCTATTCTATTCTATTCTATTCTATTCTATTCTATTCTATTCTATTCTATTCTATTCTATTCTATTCTATTCTATTCTATTCTATTCTATTCTATTCTATTCTATTCTATTCTATTCTATTCTATTCTATTCTATTCTATTCTATTCTATTCTATTCTATTCTATTCTATTCTATTCTATTCTATTCTATTCTATTCTATTCTATTCTATTCTATTCTATTCTATTCTATTCTATTCTATTCTATTCTATTCTATTCTATTCTATTCTATTCTATTCTATTCTATTCTATTCTATTCTATTCTATTCTATTCTATTCTATTCTATTCTATTCTATTCTATTCTATTCTATTCTATTCTATTCTATTCTATTCTATTCTATTCTATTCTATTCTATTCTATTCTATTCTATTCTATTCTATTCTATTCTATTCTATTCTATTCTATTCTATTCTATTCTATTCTATTCTATTCTATTCTATTCTATTCTATTCTATTCTATTCTATTCTATTCTATTCTATTCTATTCTATTCTATTCTATTCTATTCTATTCTATTCTATTCTATTCTATTCTATTCTATTCTATTCTATTCTATTCTATTCTATTCTATTCTATTCTATTCTATTCTATTCTATTCTATTCTATTCTATTCTATTCTATTCTATTCTATTCTATTCTATTCTATTCTATTCTATTCTATTCTATTCTATTCTATTCTATTCTATTCTATTCTATTCTATTCTATTCTATTCTATTCTATTCTATTCTATTCTATTCTATTCTATTCTATTCTATTCTATTCTATTCTATTCTATTCTATTCTATTCTATTCTATTCTATTCTATTCTATTCTATTCTATTCTATTCTATTCTATTCTATTCTATTCTATTCTATTCTATTCTATTCTATTCTATTCTAGACTATTCTAGTCTATTCTAGTCTATTCTAGTCTATTATAGTCTATTCTAGTCTATTCTAGTCTATTCTAGTCTATTCTGGTATATTCTAGTCTATTCTAGTCTATTCTAGTCTATTCTAGTCTATTCTAGACTATTCTAGACTATTCTAGTCTATTCTACTATATTCTATTCTATTCTATTCTATTCTATTCTATTCTATTCTATTCTATTCTATTCTATTCTATTCTATTCTATTCTATTCTATTCTATTCTATTCTATTCTATTCTATTCTATTCTATTCTATTCTATTCTATTCTATTCTATTCTATTCTATTCTATTCTATTCTATTCTATTCTATTCTATTCTATTCTATTCTATTCTATTCTATTCTATTCTATTCTATTCTATTCTATTCTATTCTATTCTATTCTATTCTATTCTATTCTATTCTATTCTATTCTATTCTATTCTATTCTATTCTATTCTATTCTATTCTATTCTATTCTATTCTATTCTATTCTATTCTATTCTATTCTATTCTATTCTATTCTATTCTATTCTATTCTATTCTATTCTATTCTATTCTATTCTATTCTATTCTATTCTATTCTATTCTATTCTATTCTATTCTATCTATTCTATTCTATTCTATTCTATTCTATTCTATTCTATTCTATTCTATTCTATTCTATTCTATTCTATTCTATTCTATTCTATTCTATTCTATTCTATTCTATTCTATTCTATTCTATTCTATTCTATTCTATTCTATTCTATTCTATTCTATTCGATTCTATTCTATTCTATTCTATTCTATTCTATTCTATTCTATTCTATTCTATTCTATTCTATTCTATTCTATTCTATTCTATTCTATTCTATTCTATTCTATTCTATTCTATTCTATTCTATTCTATTCTATTCTATTCTATTCTATTCTATTCTATTCTATTCTATTCTATTCTATTCTATTCTATTCTATTCTACTCTATTCTATTCTATTCTATTCTATTCTATTCTATTCTATTCTATTCTATTCTATTCTATTCTATTCTATTCTATTCTATTCTATTCTATTCTATTCTATTCTATTCTATTCTATTCTATTCTATTCTATTCTATTCTATTCTATTCTAGACTATTCTAGACTATTCTAGTCTATTCTACTATATTCTATTCTATTCTATTCTATTCTATTCTATTCTATTCTATTCTATTCTATTCTATTCTATTCTATTCTATTCTATTCTATTCTATTCTATTCTATTCTATTCTATTCTATTCTATTCTATTCTATTCTATTCTATTCTATTCTATTCTATTCTATTCTATTCTATTCTATTCTATTCTATTCTATTCTATTCTATTCTATTCTATTCTATTCTATTCTATTCTATTCTATTCTATTCTATTCTATTCTATTCTATTCTATTCTATTCTATTCTATTCTATTCTATTCTATTCTATTCTATTCTATTCTATTCTATTCTATTCTATTCTATTCTATTCTATTCTATTCTATTCTATTCTATTCTATTCTATTCTATTCTATTCTATTCTATTCTATTCTATTCTATTCTATTCTATTCTATTCTATTCTATTCTATTCTATTCTATTCTATTCTATTCTATTCTATTCTATTCTATTCTATTCTATTCTATTCTATTCTATTCTATTCTATTCTATTCTATTCTATTCTATTCTATTCTATTCTATTCTATTCTATTCTATTCTATTCTATTCTATTCTATTCTATTCTATTCTATTCTATTCTATTCTATTCTATTCTATTCTATTCTATTCTATTCTATTCTATTCTATTCTAGTCTATTCTTGTCTATTCTTGTCTATTCTATTCTATTCTATCTAATCTATTCTATTCTATTCTATTCTATTCTATTCTATTCTATTCTATTCTATTCTATTCTATTCTATTCTATTCTATTCTATTCTATTCTATTCTATTCTATTCTATTCTATTCTATTCTATTCTATTCTATTCTATTCTATTCTATTCTATTCTATTCTATTCTATTCTATTCTATTCTATTCTATTCTATTCTATTCTATTCTATTCTATTCTATTCTATTCTATTCTATTCTATTCTATTCTATTCTATTCTATTCTATTCTATTCTATTCTATTCTATTCTATTCTATCTATTCTATTCTATTCTATTCTATTCTATTCTATTCTATTCTATTCTATTCTATTCTATTCTATTCTATTCTATTCTATTCTATTCTATTCTATTCTATTCTATTCTATTCTATTCTATTCTATTCTATTCTATTCTATTCTATTCTATTCTATTCTATTCTATTCTATTCTATTCTATTCTATTCTATTCTATTCTATTCTATTCTATTCTATTCTATTCTATTCTATTCTATTCTATTCTATTCTATTCTATTCTATTCTATTCTATTCTATTCTATTCTATTCTATTCTATTCTATTCTATTCTATTCTATTCTATTCTATTCTATTCTATTCTATTCTATTCTATTCTATTCTATTCTATTCTATTCTATTCTATTCTATTCTATTCTATTCTATTCTATTCTATTCTATTCTATTCTATTCTATTCTATTCTATTCTATTCTATTCTATTCTATTCTATTCTATTCTATTCTATTCTATTCTATTCTATTCTATTCTATTCTATTCTATTCTATTCTATTCTATTCTATTCTATTCTATTCTATTCTATTCTATTCTATTCTATTCTATTCTATTCTATTCTATTCTATTCTATTCTATTCTATTCTATTCTATTCTATTCTATTCTATTCTATTCTATTCTATTCTATTCTATTCTATTCTATTCTATTCTATTCTATTCTATTCTATTCTATTCTATTCTATTCTATTCTATTCTATTCTATCCATTCTATTCTATTCTATTCTATTCTATTCTATTCTATTCTATTCTATTCTATTCTATTCTATTCTATTCTATTCTATTCTATTCTATTCTATTCTATTCTATTCTATTCTATTCTATTCTATTCTATTCTATTCTATTCTATTCTATTCTATTCTATTCTATTCTATTCTATTCTATTCTATTCTATTCTATTCTATTCTATTCTATTCTATTCTATTCTATTCTATTCTATTCTATTCTATTCTATTCTATTCTATTCTATTCTATTCTATTCTATTCTATTCTATCTATCTATTCTATTCTATTCTATTCTATTCTATTCTATTCTATTCTATCTATTCTATTCTATTCTATTCTATTCTATTCTATTCTATTCTATTCTATTCTATTCTATTCTATTCTATTCTATTCTATTCTATTCTATTCTATTCTATTCTATTCTATTCTATTCTATTCTATTCTATTCTATTCTATTCTATTCTATTCTATTCTATTCTATTCTATTCTATTCTATCTATCTATTCTATTCTATTCTATTCTATTCTATTCTATTCTATTCTATTCTATTCTATCTATTCTATTCTATTCTATTCTATTCTATTCTATTCTATTCTATTCTATTCTATTCTATTCTATTCTATTCTATTCTATTCTATTCTTCTATTCTATTCTATTCTATTCTATTCTATTCTATTCTATTCTATTCTATTCTATTCTATTCTATTCTATTCTATTATTCTATTCTATTCTATTCTATTCTATTCTATTCTATTCTATTCTATTCTATTCTATTCTATTCTATTCTATTCTATTCTATTCTATTCTATTCTATTCTATTCTATTCTATTCTATTCTATTCTATTCTATTCTATTCTATTCTATTCTATTCTATTCTATTCTATTCTATTCTATTCTATTCTATTCTATTCTATTCTATTCTATTCTATTCTATTCTATTCTATTCTATTCTATTCTATTCTATTCTATTCTATTCTATTCTATTCTATTCTATTCTATTCTATTCTATTCTATTCTATTCTATTCTATTCTATTCTATTCTATTCTATTCTATTCTATTCTATTCTATTCTATTCTATTCTATTCTATTCTATTCTATTCTATTCTATTCTATTCTATTCTATTCTATTCTATTCTATTCTATTCTATTCTATTCTATTCTATTCTATTCTATTCTATTCTATTCTATTCTATTCTATTCTATTCTATTCTATTCTATCCATTCTATTCTATTCTATTCTATTCTATTCTATTCTATTCTATTCTATTCTATTCTATTCTATTCTATTCTATTCTATTCTATTCTATTCTATTCTATTCTATTCTATTCTATTCTATTCTATTCTATTCTATTCTATTCTATTCTATTCTATTCTATTCTATTCTATTCTATTCTATTCTATTCTATTCTATTCTATTCTATTCTATTCTATTCTATTCTATTCTATTCTATCTATTCTATTCTATTCTATTCTATTCTATTCTATTCTATTCTATTCTATTCTATTCTATTCTATTCTATTCTATTCTATTCTATTCTATTCTATTCTATTCTATCTATTCTATTCTATTCTATTCTATTCTATTCTATTCTATTCTATTCTATTCTATTCTATTCTATTCTATTCTATTCTATTCTATTCTATTCTATTCTATTCTATTCTATTCTAGTCTATTCTAGACTATTCTATTCAATTCTATTCTAGTCTATTCTAGTCTATTCTAGTCTATTCTAGTCTATTCTAGTCTATTCTAGTCTATTCTAGTCTATTCTATTCTATTCTATTCTATTCTATTCTATTCTATTCTATTCTATTCTATTCTATTCTAGTCTATTCTAGTCTATTCTAGTCTATTCTAGTCTATTCTAGTCTATTCTAGTCTATTCTACTATATTCTATTCTATTCTATTCTATTCTATTCTATTCTATTCTATTCTATTCTATTCTATTCTATTCTATTCTATTCTATTCTATTCTATTCTATTCTATTCTATTCTATTCTATTCTATTCTATTCTATTCTATTCTATTCTATTCTATTCTATTCTATTCTATTCTATTCTATTCTATTCTATTCTATTCTATTCTATTCTATTCTATTCTATTCTATTCTATTCTATTCTATTCTATTCTATTCTATTCTATTCTATTCTATTCTATTCTATTCTATTCTATTCTATTCTATTCTATTCTATTCTATTCTATTCTATTCTATTCTATTCTATTCTATTCTATTCTATTCTATTCTATTCTATTCTATTCTATTCTATTCTATTCTATTCTATTCTATTCTATTCTATTCTATTCTATTCTATTCTATTCTATTCTATTCTATTCTATTCTATTCTATTCTCTTCTATTCTATTCTATTCTATTCTATTCTATTCTATTCTATTCTATTCTATTCTATTCTATTCTATTCTATTCTATTCTATTCTATTCTATTCTATTCTATTCTATTCTATTCTATTCTATTCTATTCTATTCTATTCTATTCTATTCTATTCTATTCTATTCTATTCTATTCTATTCTATTCTATTCTATTCTATTCTATTCTATTCTATTCTATTCTATTCTATTCTATTCTATTCTATTCTATTCTATTATATTCTATTCTATTCTATTCTATTCTATTCTATTCTATTCTATTCTATTCTATTCTATTCTATTCTATTCTATTCTATTCTATTCTATTCTATTCTATTCTATTCTATTCTATTCTATTCTATTCTATTCTATTCTATTCTATTCTATTCTATTCTATTCTATTCTATTCTATTCTATTCTATTCTATTCTATTCTATTCTATTCTATTCTATTCTATTCTATTCTATTCTATTCTATTCTATTCTATTCTATTCTATTCTATTCTATTCTATTCTATTCTATTCTATTCTATTCTATTCTATTCTATTCTATTCTATTCTATTCTATTCTATTCTATTCTATTCTATTCTATTCTATTCTATTCTATTCTATTCTATTCTATTCTATTCTATTCTATTCTATTCTATTCTATTCTATTCTATTCTATTCTATTCTAGTCTATTCTAGTCTATTCTACTATATTCTAGACTATTCTAGTCTATTCTACTCTATTCTACTATATTCTAGTCTATTCTATTCTATTCTATTCTATTCTATTCTATTCTATTGTATTCTATTCTATTCTATTCTATTCTATTCTATTCTATTCTATTCTATTCTATTCTATTCTATTCTAGTCTATTCTATTCTATTCTACTATATTCTAGTCTATTCTATTCTATTCTATTCTATTCTATTCTATTCTATTCTATTCTATTCTATTCTATTCTATTCTATTCTATTCTATTCTATTCTATTCTATTCTATTCTATTCTATTCTATTCTATTCTATTCTATTCTATTCTATTCTATTCTATTCTATTCTATTCTATTCTATTCTATTCTATTCTATTCTATTCTATTCTATTCTATTCTATTCTATTCTATTCTATTCTATTCTATTCTATTCTATTCTATTCTATTCTATTCTATTCTATTCTATTCTATTCTATTCTATTCTATTCTATTCTATTCTATTCTATTCTATTCTATTCTATTCTATTCTATTCTATTCTATTCTATTCTATTCTATTCTATTCTATTCTATTCTATTCTATTCTATTCTATTCTATTCTATTCTATTCTATTCTATTCTATTCTATTCTATTCTATTCTATTCTATTCTATTCTATTCTATTCTATTCTATTCTATTCTATTCTATTCTATTCTATTCTATTCTATTCTATTCTATTCTATTCTATTCTATTCTATTCTATTCTATTCTATTCTATTCTATTCTATTCTATTCTATTCTATTCTATTCTATTCTATTCTATTCTATTCTATTCTATTCTATTCTATTCTATTCTATTCTATTCTATTCTATTCTATTCTATTCTATTCTATTCTATTCTATTCTATTCTATTCTATTCTATTCTATTCTATTCTATTCTATTCTATTCTATTCTATTCTATTCTATTCTATTCTATTCTATTCTATTCTATTCTATTCTATTCTATTCTATTCTATTCTATTCTATTCTATTCTATTCTATTCTATTCTATTCTATTCTATTCTATTCTATTCTATTCTATTCTATTCTATTCTATTCTATTCTATTCTATTCTATTCTATTCTATTCTATTCTATTCTATTCTATTCTATTCTATTCTATTCTATTCTATTCTATTCTATTCTATTCTATTCTATTCTATTCTATTCTATTCTATTCTATTCTATTCTATTCTATTCTATTCTATTCTATTCTATTCTATTCTATTCTATTCTATTCTATTCTATTCTATTCTATTCTATTCTATTCTATTCTATTCTATTCTATTCTATTCTATTCTATTCTATTCTATTCTATTCTATTCTATTCTATTCTATTCTATTCTATTCTATTCTATTCTATTCTATTCTATTCTATTCTATTCTATTCTATTCTATTCTATTCTATTCTATTCTATTCTATTCTATTCTATTCTATTCTATTCTATTCTATTCTATTCTATTCTATTCTATTCTATTCTATTCTATTCTATTCTATTCTATTCTATTCTATTCTATTCTATTCTATTCTATTCTATTCTATTCTATTCTATTCTATTCTATTCTATTCTATTCTATTCTATTCTATTCTATTCTATTCTATTCTATTCTATTCTATTCTATTCTATTCTATTCTATTCTATTCTATTCTATTCTATTCTATTCTATTCTATTCTATTCTATTCTATTCTATTCTATTCTATTCTATTCTATTCTATTCTATTCTATTCTATTCTATTCTATTCTATTCTATTCTCTTCTATTCTATTCTCTTCTATTCTATTCTATTCTATTCTATTCTATTCTATTCTATTCTATTCTATTCTATTCTATTCTATTCTATTCTATTCTATTCTATTCTATTCTATTCTATTCTATTCTATTCTATTCTATTCTATTCTATTCTATTCTATTCTATTCTATTCTATTCTATTCTATTCTATTCTATTCTATTCTATTCTATTCTATTCTATTCTATTCTATTCTATTCTATTCTATTCTATTCTATTCTATTCTATTCTATTCTATTCTATTCTATTCTATTCTATTCTATTCTATTCTATTCTATTCTATTCTATTCTATTCTATTCTATTCTATTCTATTCTATTCTATTCTATTCTATTCTATTCTATTCTATTCTATTCTATTCTATTCTATTCTATTCTATTCTATTCTATTCTATTCTATTCTATTCTATTCTATTCTATTCTATTCTATTCTATTCTATTCTATTCTATTCTATTCTATTCTATTCTATTCTATTCTATTCTATTCTATTCTATTCTATTCTATTCTATTCTATTCTATTCTATTCTATTCTATTCTATTCTATTCTATTCTATTCTATTCTATTCTATTCTATTCTATTCTATTCTATTCTATTCTATTCTATTCTATTCTATTCTATTCTATTCTATTCTATTCTATTCTATTCTATTCTATTCTATTCTATTCTATTCTATTCTATTCTATTCTATTCTATTCTATTCTATTCTATTCTATTCTATTCTATTCTATTCTATTCTATTCTATTCTATTCTATTCTATTCTATTCTATTCTATTCTATTCTATTCTATTCTATTCTATTCTATTCTATTCTATTCTATTCTATTCTATTCTATTCTATTCTATTCTATTCTATTCTATTCTATTCTATTCTATTCTATTCTATTCTATTCTATTCTATTCTATTCTATTCTATTCTATTCTATTCTATTCTATTCTATTCTATTCTATTCTATTCTATTCTATTCTATTCTATTCTATTCTATTCTATTCTATTCTATTCTATTCTATTCTATTCTATTCTATTCTATTCTATTCTATTCTATTCTATTCTATTCTATTCTATTCTATTCTATTCTATTCTATTCTATTCTATTCTATTCTATTCTATTCTATTCTATTCTATTCTATTCTATTCTATTCTATTCTATTCTATTCTATTCTATTCTATTCTATTCTATTCTATTCTATTCTATTCTATTCTATTCTATTCTATTCTATTCTATTCTATTCTATTCTATTCTATTCTATTCTATTCTATTCTATTCTATTCTATTCTATTCTATTCTATTCTATTCTATTCTATTCTATTCTATTCTATTCTATTCTATTCTATTCTATTCTATTCTATTCTATTCTATTCTATTCTATTCTATTCTAGTCTATTCTAGTCTATTCTAGTCTATTCTAGTCTATTCTAGTCTATTCTATTCTATTCTATTCTATTCTAGTCTATTCTAGTCTATTCTATTCTATTCTATTCTATTCTATTCTATTCTATTCTATTCTATTCTATTATCTATTCTATTCTATTTCTATTCTATTCTATTCTATTCTATTCTATTCTATTCTATTCTATTCTATTCTATTCTATTCTATTCTTTCTATTCTATTCTATTCTATTCTATTCTATTCTATTCTATTCTATTCTATTCTATTCTATTCTATTCTATTCTATTCTATTCTATTCTATTCTATTCTATTCTATTCTATTCTATTCTATTCTATTCTATTCTATTCTATTCTATTCTATTCTATTCTATTCTATTCTATTCTATTCTATTCTATTCTATTCTAGCTATTCTATTCTATTTAGTCTATTCTAGTCTATTCTATTCTATTCTAGTCTATTCTATTCTATTCTATTCTATCTAGTCTATTCTATTCTATTCTATCTATTCTATCTATTCTATTCTATTCTAGTCTATTCTATTCTATTCTATTCTATTCTATTCTAGTCTATTCTAGTCTATTCTATTCTAGTCTATTCTATTCTATTCTATTCTATTCTAGTCTATTCTATTCTATTCTATTCTATTCTATTCTATTCTATTCTATTCTATTCTATTCTAGTCTATTCTAGTCTATTCTATTCTATTCTATTCTATTCTATTCTATTCTATTCTATTCTATTCTATTCTATTCTATTCTAGTCTATTCTATTCTATTCTATTCTATTCTAGTCTATTCTAGTCTATTCTAGTCTATTCTATTCTATTCTATTCTATTCTATTCTATTCTATTCTATTCTATTCTATTCTATTCTATTCTATTCTATTCTATTCTATTCTATTCTATTCTATTCTATTCTATTCTATTCTATTCTATTCTATTCTATTCTATTCTATTCTATTCTATTCTATTCTATTCTATTCTATTCTATTCTATTCTATTCTATTCTATTCTATTCTATTCTATTCTATTCTATTCTATTCTATTCTATTCTATTCTATTCTATTCTATTCTATTCTATTCTATTCTATTCTATTCTATTCTATTCTATTCTATTCTATTCTATTCTATTCTATTCTATTCTATTCTATTCTATTCTATTCTATTCTATTCTATTCTATTCTATTCTATTCTATTCTATTCTATTCTATTCTATTCTATTCTATTCTATTCTATTCTATTCTATTCTATTCTATTCTATTCTATTCTATTCTATTCTATTCTATTCTATTCTATTCTATTCTATTCTATTCTATTCTATTCTATTCTATTCTATTCTATTCTATTCTATTCTATTCTATTCTATTCTATTCTATTCTATTCTATTCTATTCTATTCTATTCTATTCGATTCTATTCTATTCTATTCTATTCTATTCTATTCTATTCTATTCTATTCTATTCTATTCTATTCTATTCTATTCTATTCTATTCTATTCTATTCTATTCTATTCTATTCTATTCTATTCTATTCTATTCTATTCTATTCTATTCTATTCTATTCTATTCTATTCTATTCTATTCTATTCTATTCTATTCTATTCTATTCTATTCTATTCTATTCTATTCTATTCTATTCTATTCTATTCTATTCTATTCTATTCTATTCTATTCTATTCTATTCTATTCTATTCTATTCTATTCTATTCTATTCTATTCTATTCTATTCTATTCTATTCTATTCTATTCTATTCTATTCTATTCTATTCTATTCTATTCTATTCTATTCTATTCTATTCTATTCTATTCTATTCTATTCTATTCTATTCTATTCTATTCTATTCTATTCTATTCTATTCTATTCTATTCTATTCTATTCTATTCTATTCTATTCTATTCTATTCTATTCTATTCTATTCTATTCTATTCTATTCTATTCTATTCTATTCTATTCTATTCTATTCTATTCTATTCTATTCTATTCTATTCTATTCTATTCTATTCTATTCTATTCTATTCTATTCTATTCTATTCTATTCTATTCTATTCTATTCTATTCTATTCTATTCTATTCTATTCTATTCTATTCTATTCTATTCTATTCTATTCTATTCTATTCTATTCTATTCTATTCTATTCTATTCTATTCTATTCTATTCTATTCTATTCTATTCTATTCTATTCTATTCTATTCTATTCTATTCTATTCTATTCTATTCTATTCTATTCTATTCTATTCTATTCTATTCTATTCTATTCTATTCTATTCTATTCTATTCTATTCTATTCTATTCTATTCTATTCTATTCTATTCTATTCTATTCTATTCTATTCTATTCTATTCTATTCTATTCTATTCTATTCTATTCTATTCTATTCTATTCTATTCTATTCTATTCTATTCTATTCTATTCTATTCTATTCTATTCTATTCTATTCTATTCTATTCTATTCTATTCTATTCTATTCTATTCTATTCTATTCTATTCTATTCTATTCTATTCTATTCTATTCTATTCTATTCTATTCTATTCTATTCTATTCTATTCTATTCTATTCTATTCTATTCTATTCTATTCTATTCTATTCTATTCTATTCTATTCTATTCTATTCTATTCTATTCTATTCTATTCTATTCTATTCTATTCTATTCTATTCTATTCTATTCTATTCTATTCTATTCTATTCTATTCTATTCTATTCTATTCTATTCTATTCTATTCTATTCTATTCTATTCTATTCTATTCTATTCTATTCTATTCTATTCTATTCTATTCTATTCTATTCTATTCTATTCTATTCTATTCTATTCTATTCTATTCTATTCTATTCTATTCTATTCTATTCTATTCTATTCGATTCTATTCTATTCTATTCTATTCTATTCTATTCTATTCTATTCTATTCTATTCTATTCTATTCTATTCTATTCTATTCTATTCTATTCTATTCTATTCTATTCTATTCTATTCTATTCTATTCTATTCTATTCTATTCTATTCTATTCTATTCTATTCTATTCTATTCTATTCTATTCTATTCTATTCTATTCTATTCTATTCTATTCTATTCTATTCTATTCTATTCTATTCTATTCTATTCTATTCTATTCTATTCTATTCTATTCTATTCTATTCTATTCTATTCTATTCTATTCTATTCTATTCTATTCTATTCTATTCTATTCTATTCTATTCTATTCTATTCTATTCTATTCTATTCTATTCTATTCTATTCTATTCTATTCTATTCTATTCTATTCTATTCTATTCTATTCTATTCTATTCTATTCTATTCTATTCTATTCTATTCTATTCTATTCTATTCTATTCTATTCTATTCTATTCTATTCTATTCTATTCTATTCTATTCTATTCTATTCTATTCTATTCTATTCTATTCTATTCTATTCTATTCTATTCTATTCTATTCTATTCTATTCTATTCTATTCTATTCTATTCTATTCTATTCTATTCTATTCTATTCTATTCTATTCTATTCTATTCTATTCTATTCTATTCTATTCTATTCTATTCTATTCTATTCTATTCTATTCTATTCTATTCTATTCTATTCTATTCTATTCTATTCTATTCTATTCTATTCTATTCTATTCTATTCTATTCTATTCTATTCTATTCTATTCTATTCTATTCTATTCTATTCTATTCTATTCTATTCTATTCTATTCTATTCTATTCTATTCTATTCTATTCTATTCTATTCTATTCTATTCTATTCTATTCTATTCTATTCTATTCTATTCTATTCTATTCTATTCTATTCTATTCTATTCTATTCTATTCTATTCTATTCTATTCTATTCTATTCTATTCTATTCTATTCTATTCTATTCTATTCTATTCTATTCTATTCTATTCTATTCTATTCTATTCTATTCTATTCTATTCTATTCTATTCTATTCTATTCTATTCTATTCTATTCTATTCTATTCTATTCTATTCTATTCTATTCTATTCTATTCTATTCTATTCTATTCTATTCTATTCTATTCTATTCTATTCTATTCTATTCTATTCTATTCTATTCTATTCTATTCTATTCTATTCTATTCTATTCTATTCTATTCTATTCTATTCTATTCTATTCTATTCTATTCTATTCTATTCTATTCTATTCTATTCTATTCTATTCTATTCTATTCTATTCTATTCTATTCTATTCTATTCTATTCTATTCTATTCTATTCTATTCTATTCTATTCTATTCTATTCTATTCTATTCTATTCTATTCTATTCTATTCTATTCTATTCTATTCTATTCTATTCTATTCTATTCTATTCTATTCTATTCTATTCTATTCTATTCTATTCTATTCTATTCTATTCTATTCTATTCTATTCTATTCTATTCTATTCTATTCTATTCTATTCTATTCTATTCTATTCTATTCTATTCTATTCTATTCTATTCTATTCTATTCTATTCTATTCTATTCTATTCTATTCTATTCTATTCTATTCTATTCTATTCTATTCTATTCTATTCTATTCTATTCTATTCTATTCTATTCTATTCTATTCTATTCTATTCTATTCTATTCTATTCTATTCTATTCTATTCTATTCTATTCTATTCTATTCTATTCTATTCTATTCTATTCTATTCTATTCTATTCTATTCTATTCTATTCTATTCTATTCTATTCTATTCTATTCTATTCGATTCTATTCTATTCTATTCTATTCTATTCTATTCTATTCTATTCTATTCTATTCTATTCTATTCTATTCTATTCTATTCTATTCTATTCTATTCTATTCTATTCTATTCTATTCTATTCTATTCTATTCTATTCTATTCTATTCTATTCTATTCTATTCTATTCTATTCTATTCTATTCTATTCTATTCTATTCTATTCTATTCTATTCTATTCTATTCTATTCTATTCTATTCTATTCTATTCTATTCTATTCTATTCTATTCTATTCTATTCTATTCTATTCTATTCTATTCTATTCTATTCTATTCTATTCTATTCTATTCTATTCTATTCTATTCTATTCTATTCTATTCTATTCTATTCTATTCTATTCTATTCTATTCTATTCTATTCTATTCTATTCTATTCTATTCTATTCTATTCTATTCTATTCTATTCTATTCTATTCTATTCTATTCTATTCTATTCTATTCTATTCTATTCTATTCTATTCTATTCTATTCTATTCTATTCTATTCTATTCTATTCTATTCTATTCTATTCTATTCTATTCTATTCTATTCTATTCTATTCTATTCTATTCTATTCTATTCTATTCTATTCTATTCTATTCTATTCTATTCTATTCTATTCTATTCTATTCTATTCTATTCTATTCTATTCTATTCTATTCTATTCTATTCTATTCTATTCTATTCTATTCTATTCTATTCTATTCTATTCTATTCTATTCTATTCTATTCTATTCTATTCTATTCTATTCTATTCTATTCTATTCTATTCTATTCTATTCTATTCTATTCTATTCTATTCTATTCTATTCTATTCTATTCTATTCTATTCTATTCTATTCTATTCTATTCTATTCTATTCTATTCTATTCTATTCTATTCTATTCTATTCTATTCTATTCTATTCTATTCTATTCTATTCTATTCTATTCTATTCTATTCTATTCTATTCTATTCTATTCTATTCTATTCTATTCTATTCTATTCTATTCTATTCTATTCTATTCTATTCTATTCTATTCTATTCTATTCTATTCTATTCTATTCTATTCTATTCTATTCTATTCTATTCTATTCTATTCTATTCTATTCTATTCTATTCTATTCTATTCTATTCTATTCTATTCTATTCTATTCTATTCTATTCTATTCTATTCTATTCTATTCTATTCTATTCTATTCTATTCTATTCTATTCTATTCTATTCTATTCTATTCTATTCTATTCTATTCTATTCTATTCTATTCTATTCTATTCTATTCTATTCTATTCTATTCTATTCTATTCTATTCTATTCTATTCTATTCTATTCTATTCTATTCTATTCTATTCTATTCTATTCTATTCTATTCTATTCTATTCTATTCTATTCTATTCTATTCTATTCTATTCTATTCTATTCTATTCTATTCTATTCTATTCTATTCTATTCTATTCTATTCTATTCTATTCTATTCTATTCTATTCTATTCTATTCTATTCTATTCTATTCTATTCTATTCTATTCTATTCTATTCTATTCTATTCTATTCTATTCTATTCTATTCTATTCTATTCTATTCTATTCTATTCTATTCTATTCTATTCTATTCTATTCTATTCTATTCTATTCTATTCTATTCTATTCTATTCTATTCTATTCTATTCTATTCTATTCTATTCTATTCTATTCTATTCTATTCTATTCTATTCTATTCTATTCTATTCTATTCTATTCTATTCTATTCTATTCTATTCTATTCTATTCTATTCTATTCTATTCTATTCTATTCTATTCTATTCTATTCTATTCTATTCTATTCTATTCTATTCTATTCTATTCTATTCTATTCTATTCTATTCTATTCTATTCTATTCTATTCTATTCTATTCTATTCTATTCTATTCTATTCTATTCTATTCTATTCTATTCTATTCTATTCTATTCTATTCTATTCTATTCTATTCTATTCTATTCTATTCTATTCTATTCTATTCTATTCTATTCTATTCTATTCTATTCTATTCTATTCTATTCTATTCTATTCTATTCTATTCTATTCTATTCTATTCTATTCTATTCTATTCTATTCTATTCTATTCTATTCTATTCTATTCTATTCTATTCTATTCTATTCTATTCTATTCTATTCTATTCTATTCTATTCTATTCTATTCTATTCTATTCTATTCTATTCTATTCTATTCTATTCTATTCTATTCTATTCTATTCTATTCTATTCTATTCTATTCTATTCTATTCTATTCTATTCTATTCTATTCTATTCTATTCTATTCTATTCTATTCTATTCTATTCTATTCTATTCTATTCTATTCTATTCTATTCTATTCTATTCTATTCTATTCTATTCTATTCTATTCTATTCTATTCTATTCTATTCTATTCTATTCTATTCTATTCTATTCTATTCTATTCTATTCTATTCTATTCTATTCTATTCTATTCTATTCTATTCTATTCTATTCTATTCTATTCTATTCTATTCTATTCTATTCTATTCTATTCTATTCTATTCTATTCTATTCTATTCTATTCTATTCTATTCTATTCTATTCTATTCTATTCTATTCTATTCTATTCTATTCTATTCTATTCTATTCTATTCTATTCTATTCTATTCTATTCTATTCTATTCTATTCTATTCTATTCTATTCTATTCTATTCTATTCTATTCTATTCTATTCTATTCTATTCTATTCTATTCTATTCTATTCTATTCTATTCTATTCTATTCTATTCTATTCTATTCTATTCTATTCTATTCTATTCTATTCTATTCTATTCTATTCTATTCTATTCTATTCTATTCTATTCTATTCTATTCTATTCTATTCTATTCTATTCTATTCTATTCTATTCTATTCTATTCTATTCTATTCTATTCTATTCTATTCTATTCTATTCTATTCTATTCTATTCTATTCTATTCTATTCTATTCTATTCTATTCTATTCTATTCTATTCTATTCTATTCTATTCTATTCTATTCTATTCTATTCTATTCTATTCTATTCTATTCTATTCTATTCTATTCTATTCTATTCTATTCTATTCTATTCTATTCTATTCTATTCTATTCTATTCTATTCTATTCTATTCTATTCTATTCTATTCTATTCTATTCTATTCTATTCTATTCTATTCTATTCTATTCTATTCTATTCTATTCTATTCTATTCTATTCTATTCTATTCTATTCTATTCTATTCTATTCTATTCTATTCTATTCTATTCTATTCTATTCTATTCTATTCTATTCTATTCTATTCTATTCTATTCTATTCTATTCTATTCTATTCTATTCTATTCTATTCTATTCTATTCTATTCTATTCTATTCTATTCTATTCTATTCTATTCTATTCTATTCTATTCTATTCTATTCTATTCTATTCTATTCTATTCTATTCTATTCTATTCTATTCTATTCTATTCTATTCTATTCTATTCTATTCTATTCTATTCTATTCTATTCTATTCTATTCTATTCTATTCTATTCTATTCTATTCTATTCTATTCTATTCTATTCTATTCTATTCTATTCTATTCTATTCTATTCTATTCTATTCTATTCTATTCTATTCTATTCTATTCTATTCTATTCTATTCTATTCTATTCTATTCTATTCTATTCTATTCTATTCTATTCTATTCTATTCTATTCTATTCTATTCTATTCTATTCTATTCTATTCTATTCTATTCTATTCTATTCTATTCTATTCTATTCTATTCTATTCTATTCTATTCTATTCTATTCTATTCTATTCTATTCTATTCTATTCTATTCTATTCTATTCTATTCTATTCTATTCTATTCTATTCTATTCTATTCTATTCTATTCTATTCTATTCTATTCTATTCTATTCTATTCTATTCTATTCTATTCTATTCTATTCTATTCTATTCTATTCTATTCTATTCTATTCTATTCTATTCTATTCTATTCTATTCTATTCTATTCTATTCTATTAGTCTATTCTAGTCTATTCTAGTCTATTCTAGTCTATTCTAGTCTATTCTAGTCTATTCTAGTCTATTCTATTCTATTCTATTCTATTCTATTCTATTCTATTCTATTCTATTCTATTCTATTCTATTCTATTCTATTCTATTCTATTCTATTCTATTCTATTCTATTCTATTCTATTCTATTCTATTCTATTCTATTCTATTCTATTCTATTCTATTCTATTCTATTCTATTCTATTCTATTCTATTCTATTCTATTCTATTCTATTCTATTCTATTCTATTCTATTCTATTCTATTCTATTCTATTCTATTCTATTCTATTCTATTCTATTCTATTCTATTCTATTCTATTCTATTCTATTCTATTCTATTCTATTCTATTCTATTCTATTCTATTCTATTCTATTCTATTCTATTCTATTCTATTCTATTCTATTCTATTCTATTCTATTCTATTCTATTCTATTCTATTCTATTCTATTCTATTCTATTCTATTCTATTCTATTCTATTCTATTCTATTCTATTCTATTCTATTCTATTCTATTCTATTCTATTCTATTCTATTCTATTCTATTCTATTCTATTCTATTCTATTCTATTCTATTCTATTCTATTCTATTCTATTCTATTCTATTCTATTCTATTCTATTCTATTCTATTCTATTCTATTCTATTCTATTCTATTCTATTCTATTCTATTCTATTCTATTCTATTCTATTCTATTCTATTCTATTCTATTCTATTCTATTCTATTCTATTCTATTCTATTCTATTCTATTCTATTCTATTCTATTCTATTCTATTCTATTCTATTCTATTCTATTCTATTCTATTCTATTCTATTCTATTCTATTCTATTCTATTCTATTCTATTCTATTCTATTCTATTCTATTCTATTCTATTCTATTCTATTCTATTCTATTCTATTCTATTCTATTCTATTCTATTCTATTCTATTCTATTCTATTCTATTCTATTCTATTCTATTCTATTCTATTCTATTCTATTCTATTCTATTCTATTCTATTCTATTCTATTCTATTCTATTCTATTCTATTCTATTCTATTCTATTCTATTCTATTCTATTCTATTCTATTCTATTCTATTCTATTCTATTCTATTCTATTCTATTCTATTCTATTCTATTCTATTCTATTCTATTCTATTCTATTCTATTCTATTCTATTCTATTCTATTCTATTCTATTCTATTCTATTCTATTCTATTCTATTCTATTCTATTCTATTCTATTCTATTCTATTCTATTCTATTCTATTCTATTCTATTCTATTCTATTCTATTCTATTCTATTCTATTCTATTCTATTCTATTCTATTCTATTCTATTCTATTCTATTCTATTCTATTCTATTCTATTCTATTCTATTCTATTCTATTCTATTCTATTCTATTCTATTCTATTCTATTCTATTCTATTCTATTCTATTCTATTCTATTCTATTCTATTCTATTCTATTCTATTCTATTCTATTCTATTCTATTCTATTCTATTCTATTCTATTCTATTCTATTCTATTCTATTCTATTCTATTCTATTCTATTCTATTCTATTCTATTCTATTCTATTCTATTCTATTCTATTCTATTCTATTCTATTCTATTCTATTCTATTCTATTCTATTCTATTCTATTCTATTCTATTCTATTCTATTCTATTCTATTCTATTCTATTCTATTCTATTCTATTCTATTCTATTCTATTCTATTCTATTCTATTCTATTCTATTCTATTCTATTCTATTCTATTCTATTCTATTCTATTCTATTCTATTCTATTCTATTCTATTCTATTCTATTCTATTCTATTCTATTCTATTCTATTCTATTCTATTCTATTCTATTCTATTCTATTCTATTCTATTCTATTCTATTCTATTCTATTCTATTCTATTCTATTCTATTCTATTCTATTCTATTCTATTCTATTCTATTCTATTCTATTCTATTCTATTCTATTCTATTCTATTCTATTCTATTCTATTCTATTCTATTCTATTCTATTCTATTCTATTCTATTCTATTCTATTCTATTCTATTCTATTCTATTCTATTCTATTCTATTCTATTCTATTCTATTCTATTCTATTCTATTCTATTCTATTCTATTCTATTCTATTCTATTCTATTCTATTCTATTCTATTCTATTCTATTCTATTCTATTCTATTCTATTCTATTCTATTCTATTCTATTCTATTCTATTCTATTCTATTCTATTCTATTCTATTCTATTCTATTCTATTCTATTCTATTCTATTCTATTCTATTCTATTCTATTCTATTCTATTCTATTCTATTCTATTCTATTCTATTCTATTCTATTCTATTCTATTCTATTCTATTCTATTCTATTCTATTCTATTCTATTCTATTCTATTCTATTCTATTCTATTCTATTCTATTCTATTCTATTCTATTCTATTCTATTCTATTCTATTCTATTCTATCTATTCTATTCTATTCTATTCTATTCTATTCTATTCTATTCTATTCTATTCTATTCTATTCTATTCTATTCTATTCTATTCTATTTCTATTCTATTCTATTCTATTCTATTCTATTCTATTCTATTCTATTCTATTCTATTCTATTCTATTCTATTCTATTCTATTCTATTCTATTCTATTCTATTCTATTCTATTCTATTCTATTCTATTCTATTCTATTCTATTCTATTCTATTCTATTCTATTCTATTCTATTCTATTCTATTCTATTCTATTCTATTCTATTCTATTCTATTCTATTCTATTCTATTCTATTCTATTCTATTCTATTCTATTCTATTCTATTCTATTCTATCTATTCTTCTATTCTATTCTATCTATTCTATTCTATTCTATTCTATTCTATTCTATTCTATTCTATTCTATTCTATTCTATTCTATTCTATTCTATTCTATTCTATTCTATTCTATTCTATTCTATTCTATTCTATTCTATTCTATTCTATTCTATTCTATTCTATTCTATTTCTATTCTATTCTATTCTATTCTATTCTATTCTATTCTATTCTATTCTATTCTATTCTATTCTATTCTATTCTATTCTATTCTATTCTATTCTATTCTATTCTATTCTATTCTATTCTATTCTATTCTATTCTATTCTATTCTATTCTATTCTATTCTATTCTATTCTATTCTATTCTATTCTATTCTATTCTATTCTATTCTATTCTATTCTATTCTATTCTATTCTATTCTATTCTATTCTATTCTATTCTATTCTATTCTATTCTATTCTATTCTATTCTATTCTATTCTATTCTATTCTATTCTATTCTATTCTATTCTATTCTATTCTATTCTATTCTATTCTATTCTATTCTATTCTATTCTATTCTATTCTATTCTATTCTATTCTATTCTATTCTATTCTATTCTATTCTATTCTATTCTATTCTATTCTATTCTATTCTATTCTATTCTATTCTATTCTATTCTATTCTATTCTATTCTATTCTATTCTATTCTATTCTATTCTATTCTATTCTATTCTATTCTATTCTATTCTATTCTATTCTATTCTATTCTATTCTATTCTATTCTATTCTATTCTATTCTATTCTATTCTATTCTATTCTATTCTATTCTATTCTATTCTATTCTATTCTATTCTATTCTATTCTATTCTATTCTATTCTATTCTATTCTATTCTATTCTATTCTATTCTATTCTATCTATTCTATTCTATTCTATTCTATTCTATTCTATTCTATTCTATTCTATTCTATTCTATTCTATTCTATTCTATTCTATTCTATTCTATTCTATTCTATTCTATTCTATTCTATTCTATTCTATTCTATTCTATTCTATTCTATTCTATTCTATTCTATTCTATTCTATTCTATTCTATTCTATTCTATTCTATTCTATTCTATTCTATTCTATTCTATTCTATTCTATTCTATTCTATTCTATTCTATTCTATTCTATTCTATTCTATTCTATTCTATTCTATTCTATTCTATTCTATTCTATTCTATTCTATTCTATTCTATTCTATTCTATTCTATTCTATTCTATTCTATTCTATTCTATTCTATTCTATTCTATTCTATTCTATTCTATTCTATTCTATTCTATTCTATTCTATTCTATTCTATTCTATTCTATTCTATTCTATTCTATTCTATTCTATTCTATTCTATTCTATTCTATTCTATTCTATTCTATTCTATTCTATTCTATTCTATTCTATTCTATGCTATTCTATTCTATTCTATTCTATTCTATTCTATTCTATTCTATTCTATTCTATTCTATTCTATTCTATTCTATTCTATTCTATTCTATTCTATTCTATTCTATTCTATTCTATTCTATTCTATTCTATTCTATTCTATTCTATTCTATTCTATTCTATTCTATTCTATTCTATTCTATTCTATTCTATTCTATTCTATTCTATTCTATTCTATTCTATTCTATTCTATTCTATTCTATTCTATTCTATTCTATTCTATTCTATTCTATTCTATTCTATTCTATTCTATTCTATTCTATTCTATTCTATTCTATTCTATTCTATTCTATTCTATTCTATTCTATTCTATTCTATTCTATTCTATTCTATTCTATTCTATTCTATTCTATTCTATTCTATTCTATTCTATTCTATTCTATTCTATTCTATTCTATTCTATTCTATTCTATTCTATTCTATTCTATTCTATTCTATTCTATTCTATTCTATTCTATTCTATTCTATTCTATTCTATTCTATTCTATTCTATTCTATTCTATTCTATTCTATTCTATTCTATTCTATTCTATTCTATTCTATTCTATTCTATTCTATTCTATTCTATTCTATTCTATTCTATTCTATTCTATTCTATTCTATTCTATTCTATTCTATTCTATTCTATTCTATTCTATTCTATTCTATTCTATTCTATTCTATTCTATTCTATTCTATTCTATTCTATTCTATTCTATTCTATTCTATTCTATTCTATTCTATTCTATTCTATTCTATTCTATTCTATTCTATTCTATTCTATTCTATTCTATTCTATTCTATTCTATTCTATTCTATTCTATTCTATTCTATTCTATTCTATTCTATTCTATTCTATTCTATTCTATTCTATTCTATTCTATTCTATTCTATTCTATTCTATTCTATTCTATTCTATTCTATTCTATTCTATTCTATTCTATTCTATTCTATTCTATTCTATTCTATTCTATTCTATTCTATTCTATTCTATTCTATTCTATTCTATTCTATTCTATTCTATTCTATTCTATTCTATTCTATTCTATTCTATTCTATTCTATTCTATTCTATTCTATTCTATTCTATTCTATTCTATTCTATTCTATTCTATTCTATTCTATTCTATTCTATTCTATTCTATTCTATTCTATTCTATTCTATTCTATTCTATTCTATTCTATTCTATTCTATTCTATTCTATTCTATTCTATTCTATTCTATTCTATTCTATTCTATTCTATTCTATTCTATTCTATTCTATTCTATTCTATTCTATTCTATTCTATTCTATTCTATTCTATTCTATTCTATTCTATTCTATTCTATTCTATTCTATTCTATTCTATTCTATTCTATTCTATTCTATTCTATTCTATTCTATTCTATTCTATTCTATTCTATTCTATTCTATTCTATTCTATTCTATTCTATTCTATTCTATTCTATTCTATTCTATTCTATTCTATTCTATTCTATTCTATTCTATTCTATTCTATTCTATTCTATTCTATTCTATTCTATTCTATTCTATTCTATTCTATTCTATTCTATTCTATTCTATTCTATTCTATTCTATTCTATTCTATTCTATTCTATTCTATTCTATTCTATTCTATTCTATTCTATTCTATTCTATTCTATTCTATTCTATTCTATTCTATTCTATTCTATTCTATTCTATTCTATTCTATTCTATTCTATTCTATTCTATTCTATTCTATTCTATTCTATTCTATTCTATTCTATTCTATTCTATTCTATTCTATTCTATTCTATTCTATTCTATTCTATTCTATTCTATTCTATTCTATTCTATTCTATTCTATTCTATTCTATTCTATTCTATTCTATTCTATTCTATTCTATTCTATTCTATTCTATTCTATTCTATTCTATTCTATTCTATTCTATTCTATTCTATTCTATTCTATTCTATTCTATTCTATTCTATTCTATTCTATTCTATTCTATTCTATTCTATTCTATTCTATTCTATTCTATTCTATTCTATTCTATTCTATTCTATTCTATTCTATTCTATTCTATTCTATTCTATTCTATTCTATTCTATTCTATTCTATTCTATTCTATTCTATTCTATTCTATTCTATTCTATTCTATTCTATTCTATTCTATTCTATTCTATTCTATTCTATTCTATTCTATTCTATTCTATTCTATTCTATTCTATTCTATTCTATCTATTCTATTCTATTCTATTCTATTCTATTCTATTCTATTCTATTCTATTCTATTCTATTCTATTCTATTCTATTCTATTCTATTCTATTCTATTCTATTCTATTCTATTCTATTCTATTCTATTCTATTCTATTCTATTCTATTCTATTCTATTCTATTCTATTCTATTCTATTCTATTCTATTCTATTCTATTCTATTCTATTCTATTCTATTCTATTCTATTCTATTCTATTCTATTCTATTCTATTCTATTCTATTCTATTCTATTCTATTCTATTCTATTCTATTCTATTCTATTCTATTCTATTCTATTCTATTCTATTCTATTCTATTCTATTCTATTCTATTCTATTCTATTCTATTCTATTCTATTCTATTCTATTCTATTCTATTCTATTCTATTCTATTCTATTCTATTCTATTCTATTCTATTCTATTCTATTCTATTCTATTCTATTCTATTCTATTCTATTCTATTCTATTCTATTCTATTCTATTCTATTCTATTCTATTCTATTCTATTCTATTCTATTCTATTCTATTCTATTCTATTCTATTCTATTCTATTCTATTCTATTCTATTCTATTCTATTCTATTCTATTCTATTCTATTCTATTCTATTCTATTCTATTCTATTCTATTCTATTCTATTCTATTCTATTCTATTCTATTCTATTCTATTCTATTCTATTCTATTCTATTCTATTCTATTCTATTCTATTCTATTCTATTCTATTCTATTCTATTCTATTCTATTCTATTCTATTCTATTCTATTCTTCTATTCTATTCTATTCTATTCTATTCTATTCTATTCTATTTCTATTCTATTCTATTCTAATTCTATTCTATTCTATTCTATTCTATTCTATTCTATTCTATTCTATTCTAGTCTATCTATTCTATTCTATTCTATTCTATTCTATTCTATTCTATTCTATTCTATTCTATTCTATTCTATTCTATTCTATTCTAGTCTATTCTATTCTATTCTATTCTATTCTATTCTATTCTATTCTATTCTATTCTATTCTATCTATTCTATTCTATTCTATTCTATTCTATTCTATTCTAGTTCTATTCGATTCGATTCTATTCTATTTCTATTCTATTCTATTCTTTCTATTCTATTCTATTCTATTCTATTCTATTCTATTCTATTCTATTCTTCTATTCTATTCTATTCTATTCTATTCTATTCTATTCTATTCTATTCTATTCTATTCTATTCTATTCTATTCTATTCTATTCTATTCTATTCTATTCTATTCTATTCTATTCTATTCTATCTATTCTATTCTATTCTATTCTATTCTATTCTATTCTATTCTATTCTATTCTATTCTTTCTATTCTATTCTATTCTATTCTATTCTATTCTATTCTATTCTATTCTTATCTATTCTATTCTATTCTATTCTATTCTATTCTATTCTATTCTATTCTATTCTATTCTATTCTATTCTATTCTATTCTATTCTATTCTATTCTATTCTATTCTATTCTATTCTTATCTATTCTATTCTATTCTATTCTATTCTATTCTATTCTATTCTATTCTATTCTATTCTATTCTATTCTATTCTATTCTATTCTATTCTATTCTATTCTATTCTATTCTATTCTATTCTATTCTATTCTATTCTAGTCTATTCTATTCTATCTATCTATTCTATTCTATTCTATTCTATTCTATTCTATTCTATTCTATTCTATTCTATTCTATTCTATTCTATTCTATTCTATTCTATTCTATTCTATTCTATTCTATTCTATTCTATTCTATTCTATCTATTCTATTCTATTCTATCTATCTATTCTATTCTATTCTATTCTATTCTATTCTATTCTATTCTATTCTATTCTATTCTATTCTATTCTATTCTATTCTATTCTATTCTATTCTATTCTATTCTATTCTATTCTATTCTATCTATTCTATTCTATTCTATTCTATTCTATTCTATTCTATTCTATTCTATTCTATTCTATTCTATTCTATTCTATTCTATTCTATTCTATTCTAATTCTATTCTATTCTATTCTATCTATTCTATTCTATTCTATCTATTCTATTCTATTCTATTCTATTCTATTCTATTCTATTCTATTCTATTCTATTCTATTCTATTCTATTCTATTCTATTCTATTCTATTCTATTCTATTCTATCTATTCTATTCTATTCTATTCTATTCTATTCTATTCTATTCTATTCTATTCTATTCTATTCTATTCTATTCTATTCTATTCTATTCTATTCTATTCTATTCTATTCTATTCTATTCTATCTATATTCTATTCTATTCTATTCTATTCTATTCTATTCTATTCTATTCTATTCTATTCTATTCTATTCTATTCTATTCTATTCTATTCTATTCTATTCTATTCTATTCTATCTATTCTATTCTATTCTATTCTATCTATTCTATTCTATTCTATTCTATTCTTTCTATTCTATTCTATTCTATTCTATTCTATTCTATTCTATCTATTCTATTCTATTCTATTCTATTCTATTCTATCTATTCTATTCTATTCTATTCTATTCTATTCTATTCTATTCTATTCTATCTATTCTATTCTATTCTATTCTATTCTATTCTATTCTATTCTATCTATTCTATTCTATTCTATTCTATTCTATTCTATTCTATCTATTCTATTCTATTCATTCTATTCTATTCTATTCTATTCTATTCTATTCTATTCTATTCTATTCTATTCTATTCTATTCTATCTATTCTATTCTATTCTATTCTATTCTAATTCTATTCTATTCTATTCTATTCTATTCTATTCTATTCTATTATTCTATTCTATTCTATCTATCTATTCTATTCTATTCATTCTATTCTATTCTATTCTATTCTATTCTATTCTATTCTATTCTATTCTATTCTATTCTATTCTATTCTATTCTATTCTATTCTATTCTATTCTATTCTATCTATTCTATCTATTCTATTCTATTCTATTCTATTCTATTCTATCTATCTATTCTATTCTATTCTATTCTATTCTATTCTATTCTATTCTATTCTATTCTATTCTATTCTATTCTATTCTATTCTATTCTATTCTATTCTATTCTATTCTATTCTATTCTATTCTATTCTATTCTATTCTATATTCTATTCTATCTATTCTATTCTATTCTATTCTATTCTATTCTTCTATTCTATCTATTCTATTCTATTCTATTCTATTCTATTCTATTCTATTCTATTCTATTCTATTCTATTCTATTCTATTCTATTCTATTCTATTCTATTCTATCTATTCTATCTATTCTATTCTATTCTATTCTATTCTATTCTATTCTATTCTATTCTATTCTATTCTATTCTATTCTATTCTATTCTATTCTATTCTATTCTATTCTATTCTATTCTATTCTATTCTATTCTATTCTATTCTATCTATTCTATTCTATTCTATTCTATTCTATTCTATTCTATTCTATTCTATTCTATCTATTCTATTCTATTCTATTCTATTCTATTCTATTCTATCTATTCTATTCTATTCTATTCTATTCTATTCTATTCTATTCTATTCTATCTATTCTATTCTATTCTATTCTATTCTATTCTATTCTATTCTATCTATTCTATTCTATTCTATTCTATTCTATTCTATTCTATTCTATTCTATTCTATTCTATTCTATTCTATTCTATTCTATCTATTCTATTCTATTCTATTCTATTCTATTCTATCTATTCTATTCTATTCTATTCTATTCTATTCTATTCTATTCTATTCTATTCTATTCTATTCTATTCTATTCTATTCTATTCTATTCTATTCTATCTATTCTATTCTATTCTATCTATTCTATTCTATTCTATTTCTATTCTATTCTATTCTATTCTATTCTATTCTATTCTATTCTATCTATTCTATTCTATTCTATTCTATTCTATTCTATTCTATCTATTCTATTCTATTCTATTCTATCTATTCTATTCTATTCTATTCTATTCTATTCTATTCTATTCTATTCTATCTATTCTATTCTATTCTATTCTATTCTATTCTATTCGATCTTATTCTATTCTATTCTATTCTATTCTATTCTATTCTATTCTATTCTATTCTATTCTATTCTATTCTATTCTATTCTATTCTATTCTATTCTATTCTATTCTATTCTATTCTATTCTATTCTATTCTATTCTATTATTCTATTCTATTCTATTCTATTCTATTCTATTCTATTCTATTCTATTCTATTCTATTCTATTCTATTCTATTCTATTCTATTCTATTCTATTCTATTCTATTCTATTCTATTCTATTCTATTCTATTCTATCTATTCTATTCTATTCTATTCTATTCTATTCTATTCTATTCTATTCTATTCTATTCTATTCTATTCTATTCTATTCTATTCTATTCTATTCTATTCTATTCTATTCTATTCTATTCTATTCTATTCTATTCTATTCTATTCTATTCTATTCTATTCTATTCTATTCTATTCTATCTATTCTATTCTATTCTATTCTATTCTATTCTATTCTATTCTATTCTATTCTATTCTATTCTATTCTATTCTATTCTATTCTATTCTATCTATCTATTCTATTCTATTCTATTCTATTCTAGTTCTATTCTAGTCTATTCTAGTCTATTCTATTCTATTCTAGTCTATTCTATTCTATTCTACTATATCTATTCTATTCTAGTCTATTCTTTCTATTCTAGTCTATTCTAGTCTATTCTAGTCTATTCTAGTCTATTCTAGTCTATTCTAGTCTATTCTATCTATTCTATTCTATTCTATTCTATTCTAGTCTATTCTATTCTATTCTATTCTATTCTATTCTATTCTATCTATTCTATTCTATTCTATTCTATTCTATTCTATTCTATTCTATTCTATTCTATTCTATTCTATTTCTATTCTATTCTATTCTATTCTATTATATTCTATTCTATTCTATTCTATCTATTCTATTCTATTCTATTCTATTCTAATCTAACTATTCTATTCTATTCTATTCTATTCTAGTCTATTCTATTCTATTCTATCTATTCTATTCTATTCTATTCTATTCTATCTATTCTATTCTATTCTATCTATTCTATTCTATCTATTCTATTCTATTCTATCTATTCTATTCTATCTATTCTATTCTATTCTACTATATTCTAACTATTCTATCTATTCTAGTCTATTCTATTCTATTCTAGTCTATTCTAGTCTATTCTATTCTATTCTACTATTCTATTCTATTCTATTCTATTCTATTCTATCTTTCTATTCTATTCTATTCTATTCTATTCTATTCTATTCTATTCTATTCTATCTATTCTATTCTATTCTATTCTATTCTATTCTATTCTATTCTATTCTATTCTATTCTATTCTATTCTATTCTATTCTATTCTATTCTATTCTATTCTATTCTATTCTATTCTATTCTATTCTATTCTATTCTATTCTATTCTATTCTATCTATTCTATTCTATTCTATCTATTCTATTCTATTCTATTCTATTTCTATTCTATTCTATTCTATTCTATTCTATTCTATCTATTCTATTCTATTCTATTCTATCTATTCTATTCTATTCTATTCTATTCTATCTATTCTATTCTATCTATTCTATTCTATTCTATTCTATTCTATTCTATTCTATTCTATTCTATTCTATTCTATTCTATTCTATTCTATTCTATTCTATTCTATTCTATTCTATTCTATTCTATTCTATTCTATCTATTCTATTCTATTCTATTCTATTCTATTCTATTCTATTCTATTCTATTCTATCTATTCTATTCTATTCTATTCTATTCTATTCTATTCTATTCTACTATTCTATTCTATTCTATTCTATTCTATTCTATCTATTCTATTCTATTCTATTCTATTCTATTCTATTCTATTCTATTCTATTCTATTCTATTCTTCTATTCTATTCTATTCTATTCTATTCTATTCTATTCTATTCTATTCTATTTATTCTATTCTATTCTATTCTATTCTATTCTATTCTATTCTATTCTATTCTATTCTATTCTATTCTATTCTATTCTATTCTATTCTATTCTATTCTATTCTATTCTATTCTATTCTATTCTATTCTATTCTATTCTATTCTATTCTATTCTATTCTATTCTATTCTATTCTATTCTATTCTATTCTATTCTATTCTATTCTATTCTATTCTATTCTATTCTATTCTATTCTATTCTATTCTATTCTATTCTATTCTATTCTATTCTATTCTATTCTATTCTATTCTATTCTATTCTATTCTATTCTATTCTATTCTATTCTATTCTATTCTATTCTATTCTATTCTATTCTATTCTATTCTATTCTATTCTATTCTATTCTATTCTATTCTATTCTATTCTATTCTATTCTATTCTATTCTATTCTATTCTATTCTATTCTATTCTATTCTATTCTATTCTATTCTATTCTATTCTATTCTATTCTATTCTATTCTATTCTATTCTATTCTATTCTATTCTATTCTATTCTATTCTATTCTATTCTATTCTATTCTATTCTATTCTATTCTATTCTATTCTATTCTATTCTATTCTATTCTATTCTATTCTATTCTATTCTATTCTATTCTATTCTATTCTATTCTATTCTATTCTATTCTATTCTATTCTATTCTATTCTATTCTATTCTATTCTATTCTATTCTATTCTATTCTATTCTATTCTATTCTATTCTATTCTATTCTATTCTATTCTATTCTATTCTATTCTATTCTATTCTATTCTATTCTATTCTATTCTATTCTATTCTATTCTATTCTATTCTATTCTATTCTATTCTATTCTATTCTATTCTATTCTATTCTATTCTATTCTATTCTATTCTATTCTATTCTATTCTATTCTATTCTATTCTATTCTATTCTATTCTATTCTATTCTATTCTATTCTATTCTATTCTATTCTATTCTATTCTATTCTATTCTATTCTATTCTATTCTATTCTATTCTATTCTATTCTATTCTATTCTATTCTATTCTATTCTATTCTATTCTATTCTATTCTATTCTATTCTATTCTATTCTATTCTATTCTATTCTATTCTATTCTATTCTATTCTATTCTATTCTATTCTATTCTATTCTATTCTATTCTATTCTATTCTATTCTATTCTATTCTATTCTATTCTATTCTATTCTATTCTATTCTATTCTATTCTATTCTATTCTATTCTATTCTATTCTATTCTATTCTATTCTATTCTATTCTATTCTATTCTATTCTATTCTATTCTATTCTATTCTATTCTATTCTATTCTATTCTATTCTATTCTATTCTATTCTATTCTATTCTATTCTATTCTATTCTATTCTATTCTATTCTATTCTATTCTATTCTATTCTATTCTATTCTATTCTATTCTATTCTATTCTATTCTATTCTATTCTATTCTATTCTATTCTATTCTATTCTATTCTATTCTATTCTATTCTATTCTATTCTATTCTATTCTATTCTATTCTATTCTATTCTATTCTATTCTATTCTATTCTATTCTATTCTATTCTATTCTATTCTATTCTATTCTATTCTATTCTATTCTATTCTATTCTATTCTATTCTATTCTATTCTATTCTATTCTATTCTATTCTATTCTATTCTATTCTATTCTATTCTATTCTATTCTATTCTATTCTATTCTATTCTATTCTATTCTATTCTATTCTATTCTATTCTATTCTATTCTATTCTATTCTATTCTATTCTATTCTATTCTATTCTATTCTATTCTATTCTATTCTATTCTATTCTATTCTATTCTATTCTATTCTATTCTATTCTATTCTATTCTATTCTATTCTATTCTATTCTATTCTATTCTATTCTATTCTATTCTATTCTATTCTATTCTATTCTATTCTATTCTATTCTATTCTATTCTATTCTATTCTATTCTATTCTATTCTATTCTATTCTATTCTATTCTATTCTATTCTATTCTATTCTATTCTATTCTATTCTATTCTATTCTATTCTATTCTATTCTATTCTATTCTATTCTATTCTATTCTATTCTATTCTATTCTATTCTATTCTATTCTATTCTATTCTATTCTATTCTATTCTATTCTATTCTATTCTATTCTATTCTATTCTATTCTATTCTATTCTATTCTATTCTATTCTATTCTATTCTATTCTATTCTATTCTATTCTATTCTATTCTATTCTATTCTATTCTATTCTATTCTATTCTATTCTATTCTATTCTATTCTATTCTATTCTATTCTATTCTATTCTATTCTATTCTATTCTATTCTATTCTATTCTATTCTATTCTATTCTATTCTATTCTATTCTATTCTATTCTATTCTATTCTATTCTATTCTATTCTATTCTATTCTATTCTATTCTATTCTATTCTATTCTATTCTATTCTATTCTATTCTATTCTATTCTATTCTATTCTATTCTATTCTATTCTATTCTATTCTATTCTATTCTATTCTATTCTATTCTATTCTATTCTATTCTATTCTATTCTATTCTATTCTATTCTATTCTATTCTATTCTATTCTATTCTATTCTATTCTATTCTATTCTATTCTATTCTATTCTATTCTATTCTATTCTATTCTATTCTATTCTATTCTATTCTATTCTATTCTATTCTATTCTATTCTATTCTATTCTATTCTATTCTATTCTATTCTATTCTATTCTATTCTATTCTATTCTATTCTATTCTATTCTATTCTATTCTATTCTATTCTATTCTATTCTATTCTATTCTATTCTATTCTATTCTATTCTATTCTATTCTATTCTATTCTATTCTATTCTATTCTATTCTATTCTATTCTATTCTATTCTATTCTATTCTATTCTATTCTATTCTATTCTATTCTATTCTATTCTATTCTATTCTATTCTATTCTATTCTATTCTATTCTATTCTATTCTATTCTATTCTATTCTATTCTATTCTATTCTATTCTATTCTATTCTATTCTATTCTATTCTATTCTATTCTATTCTATTCTATTCTATTCTATTCTATTCTATTCTATTCTATTCTATTCTATTCTATTCTATTCTATTCTATTCTATTCTATTCTATTCTATTCTATTCTATTCTATTCTATTCTATTCTATTCTATTCTATTCTATTCTATTCTATTCTATTCTATTCTATTCTATTCTATTCTATTCTATTCTATTCTATTCTATTCTATTCTATTCTATTCTATTCTATTCTATTCTATTCTATTCTATTCTATTCTATTCTATTCTATTCTATTCTATTCTATTCTATTCTATTCTATTCTATTCTATTCTATTCTATTCTATTCTATTCTATTCTATTCTATTCTATTCTATTCTATTCTATTCTATTCTATTCTATTCTATTCTATTCTATTCTATTCTATTCTATTCTATTCTATTCTATTCTATTCTATTCTATTCTATTCTATTCTATTCTATTCTATTCTATTCTATTCTATTCTATTCTATTCTATTCTATTCTATTCTATTCTATTCTATTCTATTCTATTCTATTCTATTCTATTCTATTCTATTCTATTCTATTCTATTCTATTCTATTCTATTCTATTCTATTCTATTCTATTCTATTCTATTCTATTCTATTCTATTCTATTCTATTCTATTCTATTCTATTCTATTCTATTCTATTCTATTCTATTCTATTCTATTCTATTCTATTCTATTCTATTCTATTCTATTCTATTCTATTCTATTCTATTCTATTCTATTCTATTCTATTCTATTCTATTCTATTCTATTCTATTCTATTCTATTCTATTCTATTCTATTCTATTCTATTCTATTCTATTCTATTCTATTCTATTCTATTCTATTCTATTCTATTCTATTCTATTCTATTCTATTCTATTCTATTCTATTCTATTCTATTCTATTCTATTCTATTCTATTCTATTCTATTCTATTCTATTCTATTCTATTCTATTCTATTCTATTCTATTCTATTCTATTCTATTCTATTCTATTCTATTCTATTCTATTCTATTCTATTCTATTCTATTCTATTCTATTCTATTCTATTCTATTCTATTCTATTCTATTCTATTCTATTCTATTCTATTCTATTCTATTCTATTCTATTCTATTCTATTCTATTCTATTCTATTCTATTCTATTCTATTCTATTCTATTCTATTCTATTCTATTCTATTCTATTCTATTCTATTCTATTCTATTCTATTCTATTCTATTCTATTCTATTCTATTCTATTCTATTCTATTCTATTCTATTCTATTCTATTCTATTCTATTCTATTCTATTCTATTCTATTCTATTCTATTCTATTCTATTCTATTCTATTCTATTCTATTCTATTCTATTCTATTCTATTCTATTCTATTCTATTCTATTCTATTCTATTCTATTCTATTCTATTCTATTCTATTCTATTCTATTCTATTCTATTCTATTCTATTCTATTCTATTCTATTCTATTCTATTCTATTCTATTCTATTCTATTCTATTCTATTCTATTCTATTCTATTCTATTCTATTCTATTCTATTCTATTCTATTCTATTCTATTCTATTCTATTCTATTCTATTCTATTCTATTCTATTCTATTCTATTCTATTCTATTCTATTCTATTCTATTCTATTCTATTCTATTCTATTCTATTCTATTCTATTCTATTCTATTCTATTCTATTCTATTCTATTCTATTCTATTCTATTCTATTCTATTCTATTCTATTCTATTCTATTCTATTCTATTCTATTCTATTCTATTCTATTCTATTCTATTCTATTCTATTCTATTCTATTCTATTCTATTCTATTCTATTCTATTCTATTCTATTCTATTCTATTCTATTCTATTCTATTCTATTCTATTCTATTCTATTCTATTCTATTCTATTCTATTCTATTCTATTCTATTCTATTCTATTCTATTCTATTCTATTCTATTCTATTCTATTCTATTCTATTCTATTCTATTCTATTCTATTCTATTCTATTCTATTCTATTCTATTCTATTCTATTCTATTCTATTCTATTCTATTCTATTCTATTCTATTCTATTCTATTCTATTCTATTCTATTCTATTCTATTCTATTCTATTCTATTCTATTCTATTCTATTCTATTCTATTCTATTCTATTCTATTCTATTCTATTCTATTCTATTCTATTCTATTCTATTCTATTCTATTCTATTCTATTCTATTCTATTCTATTCTATTCTATTCTATTCTATTCTATTCTATTCTATTCTATTCTATTCTATTCTATTCTATTCTATTCTATTCTATTCTATTCTATTCTATTCTATTCTATTCTATTCTATTCTATTCTATTCTATTCTATTCTATTCTATTCTATTCTATTCTATTCTATTCTATTCTATTCTATTCTATTCTATTCTATTCTATTCTATTCTATTCTATTCTATTCTATTCTATTCTATTCTATTCTATTCTATTCTATTCTATTCTATTCTATTCTATTCTATTCTATTCTATTCTATTCTATTCTATTCTATTCTATTCTATTCTATTCTATTCTATTCTATTCTATTCTATTCTATTCTATTCTATTCTATTCTATTCTATTCTATTCTATTCTATTCTATTCTATTCTATTCTATTCTATTCTATTCTATTCTATTCTATTCTATTCTATTCTATTCTATTCTATTCTATTCTATTCTATTCTATTCTATTCTATTCTATTCTATTCTATTCTATTCTATTCTATTCTATTCTATTCTATTCTATTCTATTCTATTCTATTCTATTCTATTCTATTCTATTCTATTCTATTCTATTCTATTCTATTCTATTCTATTCTATTCTATTCTATTCTATTCTATTCTATTCTATTCTATTCTATTCTATTCTATTCTATTCTATTCTATTCTATTCTATTCTATTCTATTCTATTCTATTCTATTCTATTCTATTCTATTCTATTCTATTCTATTCTATTCTATTCTATTCTATTCTATTCTATTCTATTCTATTCTATTCTATTCTATTCTATTCTATTCTATTCTATTCTATTCTATTCTATTCTATTCTATTCTATTCTATTCTATTCTATTCTATTCTATTCTATTCTATTCTATTCTATTCTATTCTATTCTATTCTATTCTATTCTATTCTATTCTATTCTATTCTATTCTATTCTATTCTATTCTATTCTATTCTATTCTATTCTATTCTATTCTATTCTATTCTATTCTATTCTATTCTATTCTATTCTATTCTATTCTATTCTATTCTATTCTATTCTATTCTATTCTATTCTATTCTATTCTATTCTATTCTATTCTATTCTATTCTATTCTATTCTATTCTATTCTATTCTATTCTATTCTATTCTATTCTATTCTATTCTATTCTATTCTATTCTATTCTATTCTATTCTATTCTATTCTATTCTATTCTATTCTATTCTATTCTATTCTATTCTATTCTATTCTATTCTATTCTATTCTATTCTATTCTATTCTATTCTATTCTATTCTATTCTATTCTATTCTATTCTATTCTATTCTATTCTATTCTATTCTATTCTATTCTATTCTATTCTATTCTATTCTATTCTATTCTATTCTATTCTATTCTATTCTATTCTATTCTATTCTATTCTATTCTATTCTATTCTATTCTATTCTATTCTATTCTATTCTATTCTATTCTATTCTATTCTATTCTATTCTATTCTATTCTATTCTATTCTATTCTATTCTATTCTATTCTATTCTATTCTATTCTATTCTATTCTATTCTATTCTATTCTATTCTATTCTATTCTATTCTATTCTATTCTATTCTATTCTATTCTATTCTATTCTATTCTATTCTATTCTATTCTATTCTATTCTATTCTATTCTATTCTATTCTATTCTATTCTATTCTATTCTATTCTATTCTATTCTATTCTATTCTATTCTATTCTATTCTATTCTATTCTATTCTATTCTATTCTATTCTATTCTATTCTATTCTATTCTATTCTATTCTATTCTATTCTATTCTATTCTATTCTATTCTATTCTATTCTATTCTATTCTATTCTATTCTATTCTATTCTATTCTATTCTATTCTATTCTATTCTATTCTATTCTATTCTATTCTATTCTATTCTATTCTATTCTATTCTATTCTATTCTATTCTATTCTATTCTATTCTATTCTATTCTATTCTATTCTATTCTATTCTATTCTATTCTATTCTATTCTATTCTATTCTATTCTATTCTATTCTATTCGTTCTATTCTATTCTATTCTATTCTATTCTATTCTATTCTATTCTATTCTATTCTATTCTATTCTATTCTATTCTATTCTATTCTATTCTATTCTATTCTATTCTATTCTATTCTATTCTATTCTATTCTATTCTATTCTATTCTATTCTATTCTATTCTATTCTATTCTATTCTATTCTATTCTATTCTATTCTATTCTATTCTATTCTATTCTATTCTATTCTATTCTATTCTATTCTATTCTATTCTATTCTATTCTATTCTATTCTATTCTATTCTATTCTATTCTATTCTATTCTATTCTATTCTATTCTATTCTATTCTATTCTATTCTATTCTATTCTATTCTATTCTATTCTATTCTATTCTATTCTATTCTATTCTATTCTATTCTATTCTATTCTATTCTATTCTATTCTATTCTATTCTATTCTATTCTATTCTATTCTATTCTATTCTATTCTATTCTATTCTATTCTATTCTATTCTATTCTATTCTATTCTATTCTATTCTATTCTATTCTATTCTATTCTATTCTATTCTATTCTATTCTATTCTATTCTATTCTATTCTATTCTATTCTATTCTATTCTATTCTATTCTATTCTATTCTATTCTATTCTATTCTATTCTATTCTATTCTATTCTATTCTATTCTATTCTATTCTATTCTATTCTATTCTATTCTATTCTATTCTATTCTATTCTATTCTATTCTATTCTATTCTATTCTATTCTATTCTATTCTATTCTATTCTATTCTATTCTATTCTATTCTATTCTATTCTATTCTATTCTATTCTATTCTATTCTATTCTATTCTATTCTATTCTATTCTATTCTATTCTATTCTATTCTATTCTATTCTATTCTATTCTATTCTATTCTATTCTATTCTATTCTATTCTATTCTATTCTATTCTATTCTATTCTATTCTATTCTATTCTATTCTATTCTATTCTATTCTATTCTATTCTATTCTATTCTATTCTATTCTATTCTATTCTATTCTATTCTATTCTATTCTATTCTATTCTATTCTATTCTATTCTATTCTATTCTATTCTATTCTATTCTATTCTATTCTATTCTATTCTATTCTATTCTATTCTATTCTATTCTATTCTATTCTATTCTATTCTATTCTATTCTATTCTATTCTATTCTATTCTATTCTATTCTATTCTATTCTATTCTATTCTATTCTATTCTATTCTATTCTATTCTATTCTATTCTATTCTATTCTATTCTATTCTATTCTATTCTATTCTATTCTATTCTATTCTATTCTATTCTATTCTATTCTATTCTATTCTATTCTATTCTATTCTATTCTATTCTATTCTATTCTATTCTATTCTATTCTATTCTATTCTATTCTATTCTATTCTATTCTATTCTATTCTATTCTATTCTATTCTATTCTATTCTATTCTATTCTATTCTATTCTATTCTATTCTATTCTATTCTATTCTATTCTATTCTATTCTATTCTATTCTATTCTATTCTATTCTATTCTATTCTATTCTATTCTATTCTATTCTATTCTATTCTATTCTATTCTATTCTATTCTATTCTATTCTATTCTATTCTATTCTATTCTATTCTATTCTATTCTATTCTATTCTATTCTATTCTATTCTATTCTATTCTATTCTATTCTATTCTATTCTATTCTATTCTATTCTATTCTATTCTATTCTATTCTATTCTATTCTATTCTATTCTATTCTATTCTATTCTATTCTATTCTATTCTATTCTATTCTATTCTATTCTAGTCTATTCTATTCTATTCTATTCTAGTCTATTCTAGTCTATTCTATTCTATTCTATTCTATTCTATTCTATTCTATTCTATTCTATTCTATTCTATTCTATTCTATTCTATTCTATTCTATTCTATTCTATTCTATTCTATTCTATTCTATTCTATTCTATTCTATTCTATTCTATTCTATTCTATTCTATTCTATTCTATTCTATTCTATTCTATTCTATTCTATTCTATTCTATTCTATTCTATTCTATTCTATTCTATTCTATTCTATTCTATTCTATTCTATTCTATTCTATTCTATTCTATTCTATTCTATTCTATTCTATTCTATTCTATTCTATTCTATTCTATTCTATTCTATTCTATTCTATTCTATTCTATTCTATTCTATTCTATTCTATTCTATTCTATTCTATTCTATTCTATTCTATTCTATTCTATTCTATTCTATTCTATTCTATTCTATTCTATTCTATTCTATTCTATTCTATTCTATTCTATTCTATTCTATTCTATTCTATTCTATTCTATTCTATTCTATTCTATTCTATTCTATTCTATTCTATTCTATTCTATTCTATTCTATTCTATTCTATTCTATTCTATTCTATTCTATTCTATTCTATTCTATTCTATTCTATTCTATTCTATTCTATTCTATTCTATTCTATTCTATTCTATTCTATTCTATTCTATTCTATTCTATTCTATTCTATTCTATTCTATTCTATTCTATTCTATTCTATTCTATTCTATTCTATTCTATTCTATTCTATTCTATTCTATTCTATTCTATTCTATTCTATTCTATTCTATTCTATTCTATTCTATTCTATTCTATTCTATTCTATTCTATTCTATTCTATTCTATTCTATTCTATTCTATTCTATTCTATTCTATTCTATTCTATTCTATTCTATTCTATTCTATTCTATTCTATTCTATTCTATTCTATTCTATTCTATTCTATTCTATTCTATTCTATTCTATTCTATTCTATTCTATTCTATTCTATTCTATTCTATTCTATTCTATTCTATTCTATTCTATTCTATTCTATTCTATTCTATTCTATTCTATTCTATTCTATTCTATTCTATTCTATTCTATTCTATTCTATTCTATTCTATTCTATTCTATTCTATTCTATTCTATTCTATTCTATTCTATTCTATTCTATTCTATTCTATTCTATTCTATTCTATTCTATTCTATTCTATTCTATTCTATTCTATTCTATTCTATTCTATTCTATTCTATTCTATTCTATTCTATTCTATTCTATTCTATTCTATTCTATTCTATTCTATTCTATTCTATTCTATTCTATTCTATTCTATTCTATTCTATTCTATTCTATTCTATTCTATTCTATTCTATTCTATTCTATTCTATTCTATTCTATTCTATTCTATTCTATTCTATTCTATTCTATTCTATTCTATTCTATTCTATTCTATTCTATTCTATTCTATTCTATTCTATTCTATTCTATTCTATTCTATTCTATTCTATTCTATTCTATTCTATTCTATTCTATTCTATTCTATTCTATTCTATTCTATTCTATTCTATTCTATTCTATTCTATTCTATTCTATTCTATTCTATTCTATTCTATTCTATTCTATTCTATTCTATTCTATTCTATTCTATTCTATTCTATTCTATTCTATTCTATTCTATTCTATTCTATTCTATTCTATTCTATTCTATTCTATTCTATTCTATTCTATTCTATTCTATTCTATTCTATTCTATTCTATTCTATTCTATTCTATTCTATTCTATTCTATTCTATTCTATTCTATTCTATTCTATTCTATTCTATTCTATTCTATTCTATTCTATTCTATTCTATTCTATTCTATTCTATTCTATTCTATTCTATTCTATTCTATTCTATTCTATTCTATTCTATTCTATTCTATTCTATTCTATTCTATTCTATTCTATTCTATTCTATTCTATTCTATTCTATTCTATTCTATTCTATTCTATTCTATTCTATTCTATTCTATTCTATTCTATTCTATTCTATTCTATTCTATTCTATTCTATTCTATTCTATTCTATTCTATTCTATTCTATTCTATTCTATTCTATTCTATTCTATTCTATTCTATTCTATTCTATTCTATTCTATTCTATTCTATTCTATTCTATTCTATTCTATTCTATTCTATTCTATTCTATTCTATTCTATTCTATTCTATTCTATTCTATTCTATTCTATTCTATTCTATTCTATTCTATTCTATTCTATTCTATTCTATTCTATTCTATTCTATTCTATTCTATTCTATTCTATTCTATTCTATTCTATTCTATTCTATTCTATTCTATTCTATTCTATTCTATTCTATTCTATTCTATTCTATTCTATTCTATTCTATTCTATTCTATTCTATTCTATTCTATTCTATTCTATTCTATTCTATTCTATTCTATTCTATTCTATTCTATTCTATTCTATTCTATTCTATTCTATTCTATTCTATTCTATTCTATTCTATTCTATTCTATTCTATTCTATTCTATTCTATTCTATTCTATTCTATTCTATTCTATTCTATTCTATTCTATTCTATTCTATTCTATTCTATTCTATTCTATTCTATTCTATTCTATTCTATTCTATTCTATTCTATTCTATTCTATTCTATTCTATTCTATTCTATTCTATTCTATTCTATTCTATTCTATTCTATTCTATTCTATTCTATTCTATTCTATTCTATTCTATTCTATTCTATTCTATTCTATTCTATTCTATTCTATTCTATTCTATTCTATTCTATTCTATTCTATTCTATTCTATTCTATTCTATTCTATTCTATTCTATTCTATTCTATTCTATTCTATTCTATTCTATTCTATTCTATTCTATTCTATTCTATTCTATTCTATTCTATTCTATTCTATTCTATTCTATTCTATTCTATTCTATTCTATTCTATTCTATTCTATTCTATTCTATTCTATTCTATTCTATTCTATTCTATTCTATTCTATTCTATTCTATTCTATTCTATTCTATTCTATTCTATTCTATTCTATTCTATTCTATTCTATTCTATTCTATTCTATTCTATTCTATTCTATTCTATTCTATTCTATTCTATTCTATTCTATTCTATTCTATTCTATTCTATTCTATTCTATTCTATTCTATTCTATTCTATTCTATTCTATTCTATTCTATTCTATTCTATTCTATTCTATTCTATTCTATTCTATTCTATTCTATTCTATTCTATTCTATTCTATTCTATTCTATTCTATTCTATTCTATTCTATTCTATTCTATTCTATTCTATTCTATTCTATTCTATTCTATTCTATTCTATTCTATTCTATTCTATTCTATTCTATTCTATTCTATTCTATTCTATTCTATTCTATTCTATTCTATTCTATTCTATTCTATTCTATTCTATTCTATTCTATTCTATTCTATTCTATTCTATTCTATTCTATTCTATTCTATTCTATTCTATTCTATTCTATTCTATTCTATTCTATTCTATTCTATTCTATTCTATTCTATTCTATTCTATTCTATTCTATTCTATTCTATTCTATTCTATTCTATTCTATTCTATTCTATTCTATTCTATTCTATTCTATTCTATTCTATTCTATTCTATTCTAGTTCTATATTCTATTCTATTCTATTCTATTCTATTCTATTCTATTCTATTCTAGTCTATTCTATTCTATTCTATTCTATTCTATTCTATTCTATTCTATTCTATTCTATTCTATTCTAGTCTATTCTATTCTATTCTATTCCTATTCTATTCTATTCAGCTATCTATTCTATTCTATTCTATTCTATTCTATTCTATTCTATTCTATTCTATATCTATTCTATTCTATTCTATTCTATTCTATTCTATTCTATTCTATTCTATTCTATTCTATTCTATTCTATTCTATTCTATTCTATTCTATTCTATTCTATTCTATTCTATTCTATTCTATTCTATTCTATTCTATTCTATTCTATTCTATTCTATTCTATTCTATTCTATTCTATTCTATTCTAGTCTATTCTATTCTATATCTATTCTATTCTATATCTATTCTATTTCTATTCTATTCTATCTATTCTATTCTATTCTATTCTATTCTATTCTATTCTATTCTATTCTATTCTATTCTATTCTATTCTTATTCTATTCTATTCTATTCTATTCTATTCTATTCTATTCTATTCTATTCTATTCTATTCTATTCTATTCTAATTCTATTCTATTCTATTCTATTCTATCTATTCTATTCTATTCTATTCTATTCTATTCTATTCTATTCTATTCTAGTTCTATTCTATTTCTATTCTATTCATATTCTATTCTAATTCTATTCTATTCTATTCTATTCTATTCTATTCTATCTATTCTATTCTATTCTATTCTATTCTATTCTAGTCTATTCTATTCTATTCTATTCTATTCTATTCTATTCTATTCTATTCTATTCTATTTCTATTCTATTCTATTCTATTCTATTCTATTCTATTCTATTCTATTCTATTCTATTCTATTCTATTCTATTCTATTCTTCTATTCTATTCTATTCTATTCTATTCTATTCTATTCTATTCTACTATTCTATTCTATTCTATGTCTATTCTATTCTATTCTATTCTATTCTATTCTATTCTATTCTATCTATTCTATTCTATTCTATTCTATTCTATTCTATTCTATTCTATTCTATTCTATTCTATTCTATTCTATTCTATTCTATTCTATTCTATTCTATTCTATTCTATTCTATTCTATTCTATTCTATTCTATTCTATTCTATTCTATTCTATTCTATTCTATTCTATTATTCTATTCTATTCTATTCTATCTATCTATTCTATTCTATCTATTCTATTCTATTCTATTCTATTCTATTCTATTCTATTCTATTCTATTCTATTCTATTCTATTCTATTCTATTCTATTCTATTCTATTCTATTCTATTCTATTCTATCTATTCTATTCTATTCTATTCTATTCTATTCTATTCTATTCTATTCTATTCTATTCTATTCTATTCTATTCTATTCTATTCTATTCTATTCTATTCTATTCTATTCTATTCTATTCTATTCTATTCTAATTTATTCTATTCTATTCTATTCTATTCTATTCTATTCTATTCTATTCTATTCTATTCTATTCTATTCTATTCTATTCTAATTCTATTCTATTCTATTCTATTCTATTCTATTCTATTCTATTCTATTCTATTCTATTCTATTCTATTCCTATTCTATTCTATTCTATTCTATCTATTCTATTCTATTCTATTCTATTCTATTTCTTATTCTATTCTATTCTATTCTATTCTATTCTATCTATTCTATCTATCTATTCTATTCTATTCTATTCTATTCTATTCTATTCTATTCTATTCTATTCTTTGCTATTCTATTCTATTCTAGACTATTCTACTATATTCTATTCTATTCTATTCTATTCTATTCTATTCTATTCTATTCTATTCTATTCTATTCTATTCTATTCTATTCTATTCTATTCTATTCTATTCTATTCTATTCTATTCTATTCTATTCTATTCTATCTATTCTATTCTATTCTATTCTATTCTATTCTATTCTATTCTATTCTATTCTATTCTATTCTATTCTATTCTATTCTATTCTAGTCTATTCTATTCGATTCTATTCTATTCTATTCTATCTATTCTATTCTATTCTATTCTATTCTATTCTATTCTATTCTATTCTATTCTATTCTATTCTATTCTATTCTATTCTATTCTATTCTATTCTATTCTATTCTATTCTATTCTATTCTATTCTATTCTATTCTATTCTATTCTATTCTATTCTATTCTATTCTATTCTATTCTATTCTATTCTATTCTATTCTATTCTATGTCTATTCTATTCTATTCTATTCTATTCTATTCTATCTATTCTATTCTATTCTATTCTATTCTATTCTATTCTATTCTATTCTATTCTATTCTATTCTATTCTATTCTATTCTATTCTATTCTATTCTATTCTATTCTATTCTATTCTATTCTATTCTATTCTATTCTATTCTATTCTATTCTATTCTATGTCTATTCTATTCTATTCTATTCTATTCTATTCTATTCTATTCTATTCTATTCTATTCTATTCTATTCTATTCTATTCTATTTCTATTCTACTTCTAGTCTATTCTATTCTATTCTATTCTAATCTATTCTATTCTATTCTATCTATTCTATTCTATTCTATTCTATTCTATTCTATTCTATTCTATTCTATTCTATTCTATTCTATTCTATTCTATTCTATTCTATTCTATTCTATTCTATTCTATTCTATTCTATTCTATTCTATTCTATTCTATTCTATTCTATTCTATTCTATTCTATTCTATTCTATTCTTCTATTCTATTCTATTCTATTCTATTCTATTCTATTCTATTCTATTCTATTCTATTCTATTCTATTCTATTCTATTCTATTCTATTCTATTCTATTCTATCTTCTATTCTATTCTATTCTATTCTATTCTATTCTATTCTATTCTATTCTATTCTATTCTATTCTATTCTATTCTATTCTATTCTATTCTATTCTATTCTATTCTATTCTATTCTATTCTATTCTATTCTATTCTATTCTATTCTATTCTATTCTATTCTATTCTATTCTATTCTATTCTATTCTATTCTATTCTATTCTATTCTATTCTATTCTATTCTATTCTATTCTATTCTATTCTATTCTATTCTATTCTATTCTATTCTATTCTATTCTATTCTATTCTATTCTATTCTATTCTATTCTATTCTATTCTATTCTATTCTATTCTATTCTATTCTATTCTATTCTATTCTATTCTATTCTATTCTATTCTATTCTATTCTATTCTATTCTATTCTATTCTATTCTATTCTATTCTATTCTATTCTATTCTATTCTATTCTATTCTATTCTATTCTATCTATTTCTATTCTATTCTATTCTATTCTATTCTATTCTATTTCTATTCTATTCTATTCTATTCTATTCTATTCTATTCTATTCTATTCTATTCTATTCTATTCTATTCTATTCTATTCTATTCTATTCTATTCTATTCTATTCTATTCTATTCTATTCTATTCTATTCTATTCTATTCTATTCTATTCTATTCTATTCTATTCTATTCTATTCTATTCTATTCTATTCTATTCTATTCTATTCTATTCTATTCTATTCTATTCTATTCTATTCTATTCTATTCTATCTATTCTATTCTATTCTATTCTATTCTATCTATTCTATTCTATTCTATTCTATTCTATTCTATTCTATTCTATTCTATTCTATTCTATTCTATTCTATTCTATTCTATTCTATTCTATTCTATTCTATTCTATTCTATTCTATTCTATTCTATTCTATTCTATTCTATTCTATTCTATTCTATTCTATTCTATTCTATTCTATTCTATTCTATTCTATTCTATTCTATTCTATTCTATTCTATTCTATTCTATTCTATTCTATTCTATTCTATTCTATTCTATTCTATTCTATTCTATTCTATTCTATTCTATTCTATTCTATTCTATTCTATTCTATTCTATTCTATTCTATTCTATTCTATTCTATTCTATTCTATTCTATTCTATTCTATTCTATTCTATTCTATTCTATTCTATTCTATTCTATTCTATTCTATTCTATTCTATTCTCTATTCTATTCTATTCTATTCTATTCTATTCTATTCTATTCTATTCTATTCTATTCTATTCTATTCTATTCTATTCTATTCTATTCTATTCTATTCTATTCTATTCTATTCTATTCTATTCTATTCTATTCTATTCTATTCTATTCTATTCTATTCTATTCTATTCTATTCTATTCTATTCTATTCTATTCTATTCTATTCTATTCTATTCTATTCTATTCTATTCTATTCTATTCTATTCTATTCTATTCTATTCTATTCTATTCTATTCTATTCTATTCTATTCTATTCTATTCTATTCTATTCTATTCTATTCTATTCTATTCTATTCTATTCTATTCTATTCTATTCTATTCTATTCTATTCTATTCTATTCTATTCTATTCTATTCTATTCTATTCTATTCTATTCTATTCTATTCTATTCTATCTATTCTATTCTATTCTATTCTATTCTATTCTATTCTATTCTATTCTATTCTATTCTATTCTATTCTATTCTATTCTATTCTATTCTATTCTATTCTATTCTATTCTATTCTATTCTATTCTATTCTATTCTATTCTATTCTATTCTATTCTATTCTATTCTATTCTATTCTATTCTATTCTATTCTATTCTATTCTATTCTATTCTATTCTATTCTATTCTATTCTATTCTATTCTATTCTATTCTATTCTATTCTATTCTATTCTATTCTATTCTATTCTATTCTATTCTATTCTATTCTATTCTATTCTATTCTATTCTATTCTATTCTATTCTATTCTATTCTATTCTATTCTATTCTATTCTATTCTATTCTATTCTATTCTATTCTATTCTATTCTATTCTATTCTATTCTATTCTATTCTATTCTATTCTATTCTATTCTATTCTATTCTATTCTATTCTATTCTATTCTATTCTATTCTATTCTATTCTATTCTATTCTATTCTATTCTATTCTATTCTATTCTATTCTATTCTATTCTATTCTATTCTATTCTATTCTATTCTATTCTATTCTATTCTATTCTATTCTATTCTATTCTATTCTATTCTATTCTATTCTATTCTATTCTATTCTATTCTATTCTATTCTATTCTATTCTATTCTATTCTATTCTATTCTATTCTATTCTATTCTATTCTATTCTATTCTATTCTATTCTATTCTATTCTATTCTATTCTATTCTATTCTATTCTATCTATTCTATTCTATTCTATTCTATTCTATTCTATTCTATTCTATTCTATTCTATTCTATTCTATTCTATTCTATTCTATTCTATTCTATTCTATTCTATTCTATTCTATTCTATTCTATTCTATTCTATTCTATTCTATTCTATTCTATTCTATTCTATTCTATTCTATTCTATTCTATTCTATTCTATTCTATTCTATTCTATTCTATTCTATTCTATTCTATTCTATTCTATTCTATTCTATTCTATTCTATTCTATTCTATTCTATTCTATTCTATTCTATTCTATTCTATTCTATTCTATTCTATTCTATTCTATTCTATTCTATTCTATTCTATTCTATTCTATTCTATTCTATTCTATTCTATTCTATTCTATTCTATTCTATTCTATTCTATTCTATTCTATTCTATTCTATTCTATTCTATTCTATTCTATTCTATTCTATTCTATTCTATTCTATTCTATTCTATTCTATTCTATTCTATTCTATTCTATTCTATTCTATTCTATTCTATTCTATTCTATTCTATTCTATTCTATTCTATTCTATTCTATTCTATTCTATTCTATTCTATTCTATTCTATTCTATTCTATTCTATTCTATTCTATTCTATTCTATTCTATTCTATTCTATTCTATTCTATTCTATTCTATTCTATTCTATTCTATTCTATTCTATTCTATTCTATTCTATTCTATTCTATTCTATTCTATTCTATTCTATTCTATTCTATTCTATTCTATTCTATTCTATTCTATTCTATTCTATTCTATTCTATTCTATTCTATTCTATTCTATTCTATTCTATTCTATTCTATTCTATTCTATTCTATTCTATTCTATTCTATTCTATTCTATTCTATTCTATTCTCTATTCTATTCTATTCTATTCTATTCTATTCTATTCTATTCTATTCTATTCTATTCTATTCTATTCTATTCTATTCTATTCTATTCTATTCTATTCTATTCTATTCTATTCTATTCTATTCTATTCTATTCTATTCTATTCTATTCTATTCTATTCTATTCTATTCTATTCTATTCTATTCTATTCTATTCTATTCTATTCTATTCTATTCTATTCTATTCTATTCTATTCTATTCTATTCTATTCTATTCTATTCTATTCTATTCTATTCTATTCTATTCTATTCTATTCTATTCTATTCTATTCTATTCTATTCTATTCTATTCTATTCTATTCTATTCTATTCTATTCTATTCTATTCTATTCTATTCTATTCTATTCTATTCTATTCTATTCTATTCTATTCTATTCTATTCTATTCTATTCTATTCTATTCTATTCTATTCTATTCTATTCTATTCTATTCTATTCTATTCTATTCTATTCTATTCTATTCTATTCTATTCTATTCTATTCTATTCTATTCTATTCTATTCTATTCTATTCTATTCTATTCTATTCTATTCTATTCTATTCTATTCTATTCTATTCTATTCTATTCTATTCTATTCTATTCTATTCTATTCTATTCTATTCTATTCTATTCTATTCTATTCTATTCTATTCTATTCTATTCTATTCTATTCTATTCTATTCTATTCTATTCTATTCTATTCTATTCTATTCTATTCTATTCTATTCTATTCTATTCTATTCTATTCTATTCTATTCTATTCTATTCTATTCTATTCTATTCTATTCTATTCTATTCTATTCTATTCTATTCTATTCTATTCTATTCTATTCTATTCTATTCTATTCTATTCTATTCTATTCTATTCTATTCTATTCTATTCTATTCTATTCTATTCTATTCTATTCTATTCTATTCTATTCTATTCTATTCTATTCTATTCTATTCTATTCTATTCTATTCTATTCTATTCTATTCTATTCTATTCTATTCTATTCTATTCTATTCTATTCTATTCTATTCTATTCTATTCTATTCTATTCTATTCTATTCTATTCTATTCTATTCTATTCTATTCTATTCTATTCTATTCTATTCTATTCTATTCTATTCTATTCTATTCTATTCTATTCTATTCTATTCTATTCTATTCTATTCTATTCTATTCTATTCTATTCTATTCTATTCTATTCTATTCTATTCTATTCTATTCTATTCTATTCTATTCTATTCTATTCTATTCTATTCTATTCTATTCTATTCTATTCTATTCTATTCTATTCTATTCTATTCTATTCTATTCTATTCTATTCTATTCTATTCTATTCTATTCTATTCTATTCTATTCTATTCTATTCTATTCTATTCTATTCTATTCTATTCTATTCTATTCTATTCTATTCTATTCTATTCTATTCTATTCTATTCTATTCTATTCTATTCTATTCTATTCTATTCTATTCTATTCTATTCTATTCTATTCTATTCTATTCTATTCTATTCTATTCTATTCTATTCTATTCTATTCTATTCTATTCTATTCTATTCTATTCTATTCTATTCTATTCTATTCTATTCTATTCTATTCTATTCTATTCTATTCTATTCTATTCTATTCTATTCTATTCTATTCTATTCTATTCTATTCTATTCTATTCTATTCTATTCTATTCTATTCTATTCTATTCTATTCTATTCTATTCTATTCTATTCTATTCTATTCTATTCTATTCTATTCTATTCTATTCTATTCTATTCTATTCTATTCTATTCTATTCTATTCTATTCTATTCTATTCTATTCTATTCTATTCTATTCTATTCTATTCTATTCTATTCTATTCTATTCTATTCTATTCTATTCTATTCTATTCTATTCTATTCTATTCTATTCTATTCTATTCTATTCTATTCTATTCTATTCTATTCTATTCTATTCTATTCTATTCTATTCTATTCTATTCTATTCTATTCTATTCTATTCTATTCTATTCTATTCTATTCTATTCTATTCTATTCTATTCTATTCTATTCTATTCTATTCTATTCTATTCTATTCTATTCTATTCTATTCTATTCTATTCTATTCTATTCTATTCTATTCTATTCTATTCTATTCTATTCTATTCTATTCTATTCTATTCTATTCTATTCTATTCTATTCTATTCTATTCTATTCTATTCTATTCTATTCTATTCTATTCTATTCTATTCTATTCTATTCTATTCTATTCTATTCTATTCTATTCTATTCTATTCTATTCTATTCTATTCTATTCTATTCTATTCTATTCTATTCTATTCTATTCTATTCTATTCTATTCTATTCTATTCTATTCTATTCTATTCTATTCTATTCTATTCTATTCTATTCTATTCTATTCTATTCTATTCTATTCTATTCTATTCTATTCTATTCTATTCTATTCTATTCTATTCTATTCTATTCTATTCTATTCTATTCTATTCTATTCTATTCTATTCTATTCTATTCTATTCTATTCTATTCTATTCTATTCTATTCTATTCTATTCTATTCTATTCTATTCTATTCTATTCTATTCTATTCTATTCTATTCTATTCTATTCTATTCTATTCTATTCTATTCTATTCTATTCTATTCTATTCTATTCTATTCTATTCTATTCTATTCTATTCTATTCTATTCTATTCTATTCTATTCTATTCTATTCTATTCTATTCTATTCTATTCTATTCTATTCTATTCTATTCTATTCTATTCTATTCTATTCTATTCTATTCTATTCTATTCTATTCTATTCTATTCTATTCTATTCTATTCTATTCTATTCTATTCTATTCTATTCTATTCTATTCTATTCTATTCTATTCTATTCTATTCTATTCTATTCTATTCTATTCTATTCTATTCTATTCTATTCTATTCTATTCTATTCTATTCTATTCTATTCTATTCTATTCTATTCTATTCTATTCTATTCTATTCTATTCTATTCTATTCTATTCTATTCTATTCTATTCTATTCTATTCTATTCTATTCTATTCTATTCTATTCTATTCTATTCTATTCTATTCTATTCTATTCTATTCTATTCTATTCTATTCTATTCTATTCTATTCTATTCTATTCTATTCTATTCTATTCTATTCTATTCTATTCTATTCTATTCTATTCTATTCTATTCTATTCTATTCTATTCTATTCTATTCTATTCTATTCTATTCTATTCTATTCTATTCTATTCTATTCTATTCTATTCTATTCTATTCTATTCTATTCTATTCTATTCTATTCTATTCTATTCTATTCTATTCTATTCTATTCTATTCTATTCTATTCTATTCTATTCTATTCTATTCTATTCTATTCTATTCTATTCTATTCTATTCTATTCTATTCTATTCTATTCTATTCTATTCTATTCTATTCTATTCTATTCTATTCTATTCTATTCTATTCTATTCTATTCTATTCTATTCTATTCTATTCTATTCTATTCTATTCTATTCTATTCTATTCTATTCTATTCTATTCTATTCTATTCTATTCTATTCTATTCTATTCTATTCTATTCTATTCTATTCTATTCTATTCTATTCTATTCTATTCTATTCTATTCTATTCTATTCTATTCTATTCTATTCTATTCTATTCTATTCTATTCTATTCTATTCTATTCTATTCTATTCTATTCTATTCTATTCTATTCTATTCTATTCTATTCTATTCTATTCTATTCTATTCTATTCTATTCTATTCTATTCTATTCTATTCTATTCTATTCTATTCTATTCTATTCTATTCTATTCTATTCTATTCTATTCTATTCTATTCTATTCTATTCTATTCTATTCTATTCTATTCTATTCTATTCTATTCTATTCTATTCTATTCTATTCTATTCTATTCTATTCTATTCTATTCTATTCTATTCTATTCTATTCTATTCTATTCTATTCTATTCTATTCTATTCTATTCTATTCTATTCTATTCTATTCTATTCTATTCTATTCTATTCTATTCTATTCTATTCTATTCTATTCTATTCTATTCTATTCTATTCTATTCTATTCTATTCTATTCTATTCTATTCTATTCTATTCTATTCTATTCTATTCTATTCTATTCTATTCTATTCTATTCTATTCTATTCTATTCTATTCTATTCTATTCTATTCTATTCTATTCTATTCTATTCTATTCTATTCTATTCTATTCTATTCTATTCTATTCTATTCTATTCTATTCTATTCTATTCTATTCTATTCTATTCTATTCTATTCTATTCTATTCTATTCTATTCTATTCTATTCTATTCTATTCTATTCTATTCTATTCTATTCTATTCTATTCTATTCTATTCTATTCTATTCTATTCTATTCTATTCTATTCTATTCTATTCTATTCTATTCTATTCTATTCTATTCTATTCTATTCTATTCTATTCTATTCTATTCTATTCTATTCTATTCTATTCTATTCTATTCTATTCTATTCTATTCTATTCTATTCTATTCTATTCTATTCTATTCTATTCTATTCTATTCTATTCTATTCTATTCTATTCTATTCTATTCTATTCTATTCTATTCTATTCTATTCTATTCTATTCTATTCTATTCTATTCTATTCTATTCTATTCTATTCTATTCTATTCTATTCTATTCTATTCTATTCTATTCTATTCTATTCTATTCTATTCTATTCTATTCTATTCTATTCTATTCTATTCTATTCTATTCTATTCTATTCTATTCTATTCTATTCTATTCTATTCTATTCTATTCTATTCTATTCTATTCTATTCTATTCTATTCTATTCTATTCTATTCTATTCTATTCTATTCTATTCTATTCTATTCTATTCTATTCTATTCTATTCTATTCTATTCTATTCTATTCTATTCTATTCTATTCTATTCTATTCTATTCTATTCTATTCTATTCTATTCTATTCTATTCTATTCTATTCTATTCTATTCTATTCTATTCTATTCTATTCTATTCTATTCTATTCTATTCTATTCTATTCTATTCTATTCTATTCTATTCTATTCTATTCTATTCTATTCTATTCTATTCTATTCTATTCTATTCTATTCTATTCTATTCTATTCTATTCTATTCTATTCTATTCTATTCTATTCTATTCTATTCTATTCTATTCTATTCTATTCTATTCTATTCTATTCTATTCTATTCTATTCTATTCTATTCTATTCTATTCTATTCTATTCTATTCTATTCTATTCTATTCTATTCTATTCTATTCTATTCTATTCTATTCTATTCTATTCTATTCTATTCTATTCTATTCTATTCTATTCTATTCTATTCTATTCTATTCTATTCTATTCTATTCTATTCTATTCTATTCTATTCTATTCTATTCTATTCTATTCTATTCTATTCTATTCTATTCTATTCTATTCTATTCTATTCTATTCTATTCTATTCTATTCTATTCTATTCTATTCTATTCTATTCTATTCTATTCTATTCTATTCTATTCTATTCTATTCTATTCTATTCTATTCTATTCTATTCTATTCTATTCTATTCTATTCTATTCTATTCTATTCTATTCTATTCTATTCTATTCTATTCTATTCTATTCTATTCTATTCTATTCTATTCTATTCTATTCTATTCTATTCTATTCTATTCTATTCTATTCTATTCTATTCTATTCTATTCTATTCTATTCTATTCTATTCTATTCTATTCTATTCTATTCTATTCTATTCTATTCTATTCTATTCTATTCTATTCTATTCTATTCTATTATATATTCTATTCTATTCTATTCTATTCTATTCTATTCTATTCTATTCTATTCTATTCTATTCTATTCTATTCTATTCTATTCTATTCTATTCTATTCTATTCTATTCTATTCTATTCTATTCTATTCTATTCTATTCTATTCTATTCTATTCTATTCTATTCTATTCTATTCTATTCTATTCTATTCTATTCTATTCTATTCTATTCTATTCTATTCTATTCTATTCTATTCTATTCTATTCTATTCTATTCTATTCTATTCTATTCTATTCTATTCTATTCTATTCTATTCTATTCTATTCTATTCTATTCTATTCTATTCTATTCTATTCTATTCTATTCTATTCTATTCTATTCTATTCTATTCTATTCTATTCTATTCTATTCTATTCTATTCTATTCTATTCTATTCTATTCTATTCTATTCTATTCTATTCTATTCTATTCTATTCTATTCTATTCTATTCTATTCTATTCTATTCTATTCTATTCTATTCTATTCTATTCTATTCTATTCTATTCTATTCTATTCTATTCTATTCTATTCTATTCTATTCTATTCTATTCTATTCTATTCTATTCTATTCTATTCTATTCTATTCTATTCTATTCTATTCTATTCTATTCTATTCTATTCTATTCTATTCTATTCTATTCTATTCTATTCTATTCTATTCTATTCTATTCTATTCTATTCTATTCTATTCTATTCTATTCTATTCTATTCTATTCTATTCTATTCTATTCTATTCTATTCTATTCTATTCTATTCTATTCTATTCTATTCTATTCTATTCTATTCTATTCTATTCTATTCTATTCTATTCTATTCTATTCTATTCTATTCTATTCTATTCTATTCTATTCTATTCTATTCTATTCTATTCTATTCTATTCTATTCTATTCTATTCTATTCTATTCTATTCTATTCTATTCTATTCTATTCTATTCTATTCTATTCTATTCTATTCTATTCTATTCTATTCTATTCTATTCTATTCTATTCTATTCTATTCTATTCTATTCTATTCTATTCTATTCTATTCTATTCTATTCTATTCTATTCTATTCTATTCTATTCTATTCTATTCTATTCTATTCTATTCTATTCTATTCTATTCTATTCTATTCTATTCTATTCTATTCTATTCTATTCTATTCTATTCTATTCTATTCTATTCTATTCTATTCTATTCTATTCTATTCTATTCTATTCTATTCTATTCTATTCTATTCTATTCTATTCTATTCTATTCTATTCTATTCTATTCTATTCTATTCTATTCTATTCTATTCTATTCTATTCTATTCTATTCTATTCTATTCTATTCTATTCTATTCTATTCTATTCTATTCTATTCTATTCTATTCTATTCTATTCTATTCTATTCTATTCTATTCTATTCTATTCTATTCTATTCTATTCTATTCTATTCTATTCTATTCTATTCTATTCTATTCTATTCTATTCTATTCTATTCTATTCTATTCTATTCTATTCTATTCTATTCTATTCTATTCTATTCTATTCTATTCTATTCTATTCTATTCTATTCTATTCTATTCTATTCTATTCTATTCTATTCTATTCTATTCTATTCTATTCTATTCTATTCTATTCTATTCTATTCTATTCTATTCTATTCTATTCTATTCTATTCTATTCTATTCTATTCTATTCTATTCTATTCTATTCTATTCTATTCTATTCTATTCTATTCTATTCTATTCTATTCTATTCTATTCTATTCTATTC
>CAKNFA010000008.1:27500-67500 GCA_930367235.1 Sarcophaga rosellei | reverse complement strand
AAATGGCTCGTCATTTGTTTAGTGACGCTAATGAAAGAATTTTAAAAGATTCCTATTTGTACTAAAATAAAAATGTTTTCTTTATGTGTCGATGCATAAAAATGTTTTAATGAAAACGTATGTCTTCTATTCAAATCATCATCTAAATTTTCAAAGAAAATTTGTAATGTAAAACGACAAATACTTTTTCATGATGTTGATATTAAAAAATTATTTTTAAATCAGTCTGACTGAAAAATCAATGTTGATGTTTTGAAGAAGAACTTTACTGTGTTGAATCATTATGAATATGCTTTCGAAACAAAAGTAAAGTTATGGTAGAAAAATGTCTCGTCATTTGTTTAGTGACGCTAATGAAAGAATTTTGAAAGATTCCTACTATCTATGAAACAAAAATCGTTCTTTAATCTTTGACTCGATGAATAAAAATGATTTAATAAAAGTGTATGTCTTTCTCAAATCATCATCTAAATATTCAAATGTACAAAAATTTCTTATTAACATCGACAAAGTTGTTGATCTTAAAACTCAGTCTCATGTTGATGATGTTGAATCATTTTGAATTGCTTTCGAATCTAAGTTGAAGAAATTATCAGTATGAAAAATGTTGTTAAATGTCTCGTCATTTGTTTAGTGACGCTAATGAAAGAATTTTAAGAGATTCCTACTTGTCCTAAAATAAAAATGTTTTCTTTATGTGTCGATGCATAAAAATGTTTCAATGAAAACTTATGTCTTCTGTTCAAATCATCATCTAAATATTCAAAGTAAATTTGTAATGTAAATCGACAAATACATTTTTCATGATGTCTGATCTTAAAAAATTATTTTTAAATCAGTCTGACTGAAAAATCAATGTTGATGTTTTGAAAAAGAACTTTACTGTGTTGAATAATTTTGAATTGCTTTCGAAACAAAAGTGAAGTTATGGTAGCAAAATGTCTCGTCATTTGTTTAGTGACGCTAATGAAAGAATTTTGAAAGACTCTTACTGTCTATGAAATAAAAATGATTGTTTAATCTTTGACTCGCTGCATAAAAATGAATCAATAAAAGTATATGTCTTTCTAAAATCATCATCTAAATATTCAAGGAAAATTTCTAAATACTTTTTCATGATGTTGATCTTAAAAAAATATTTTTATATCAGTTTGACTGAAAAATCAATGTTGATGTTTTGAAAAAGAACTTTACTGTGTTGAATAATTTTGAATTGCTTTCGAAACAAAAGTGAAGTTATGGTAGCAAAATGTCTCGTCATTTGTTTAGTGACGCTAATGAAAGAATTTTGAAAGACTCTTACTGTCTATGAAATAAAAATCATTCTTTCATCTTTGACTCGATGGATAAAAATGATTGAATAAAAGTGTATGCCTTTCTCAAATGATCAGCTAAATATTCAAATGTACAAAAATTTCTTATGTACATTGACAAAGTTGGTAATCTTAAAACTCAGTCTCATGCTGATGATGTTGAATCATTTTGAATTGCTTTCGAATCTAAGTTGAAGAAATTATCAATATGAAAAATGTAGTTAAATGTCTCGTCATTTGTTTAGTGACGCTAATGAAAGATTTTTAAGAGATTCCTACTTGTCGTAAAACAAAAATGTTTTCTTTATGTGTTGATGCATAAAAATGTTTCAATGAAATCGTATGTCTTCTATTCAAATCATCAACTAAATATTCAAAGATAATTTATAATAATAAATAATTTTTCATGATGTTGACCTTAAAAAATAATTTTTATATCAGTCTGACTGAAAAATCAATGTTGATGTTTTGAAGAAGAACTTTACTGTGTTGAATCATTTTGAATTGCTTTCGAAACAAAAGTGAAGTTATGGTAGCAAAATGTCTCGTCATTTGTTTAGTGACGCTAATGAAAGAATTTTGAAAGACTCTTACTGTCTATGAAATAAAAATCATTGTTTAATCTTTGACTCGATGCATAAAAATGTATCAATAAAAGTATATGTCTTTCTAAAATCATCATCTAAATATTCAAGGAAAATTTCTAAATACTTTTTCATGATGTTGATCTTAAAAAAATATTTTTATATCAGTTTGACTGAAAAATCAATGTTATTGAATTGATGTCTTGAAGAGGAACTTTACTGTGTTGAATTGCTTTGGAAATGAAAATGAAATTATGATAGCAAAATGTCTCGTCATTTGTTTAGTGACGCTAATGAAAGAATTTTGAAAGACTCTTATTGTCTATGAAACAAAAATCATTGTTTAAATATTGACTCGATGAATAAAAATTATTCAATGAAATCGTACGGTCTACTTTTCAAATCATCTTCTAAATAATTTATATGTACGTCAATGAAGGTGTTGATAATAATATAATAATGTTGATATTGTTTAATATAAATGGTTATATGTTATTAATAATTTATTAATTAATTTATTTCCGTAATATATATAAAGGTTTATAAATATCTTAATAATTATACATTTATTCGAAATATATCGGGTAAATTGTAATATGAATTTATATGCATTTTTTCTGAAATATCAAATATTAACGATTCTTAATTTAACTTATTTGTAATGTACGGAAATTAACAAAAAACCTCTTTAATTTCATTATATTTTCAATATAAATTAATATTATAATATATTCAATCATCTTCCCTAAGATTAAATCATAATTGTGTATAAACATTCCATTAAATTTGGGCTCAAACATGAATTATTAATTTTTTTGTATATTTGAAACTACTATTGGCGGAGAATTTGTATAGCAACATCTATAAGATGTCACATAAATGTGTAAAAATAGCGAAAAATTTAGTGGAGATTTCAAAAATGCAAATATTATCAAATGCAATATTTCGTCGAATTACTATGTGTTAATGGTATTCGATGGCATTTTGATGAGTTATAATGGTTTAGAAAAATTTTTTGTGATTTTTTACTTACGTTTACTTGTGACACGTTGGATAATGTGGATGGATTATTTGTCTTTTTCGGTGGATGAATAGTTCGTCAAGATGTATTACTGATATACTGTGACGATGGATTATTTTCAAGTCAATTTATTTTGATTGTGAAAATAGTTCGTCATATTCCTTACCGAACGGATGGATTATTGCCAAATTCAATTTATATTTTTATTTTGAATCTTGAGAAAAAAATAAGTTCATCAATTTTTTTTTTTACGATGGATTATTTTCAATTCAATTTATTTTGAATGTGAAAATAGTTCGTCTTATACAAAGTGTTTTGCGTGCTGCTCTTCAATTTTTGTATTAACAAAAATTTTGAACGAGGCTTCTCATAATATACAATGTGTGTTGTGAGGAGCGGCATCATTATGATTCAACTGGAACTAAAATGAATTTTTTAGTTTCATTGAATCGTGTGTACCAATTTGGTATTTTTTGAAAATTTTTAAAATGAAACTTTTACGAGAATGTGCAAATTATTAATTTCACATCAAAGTAATCATATATATTGAAAAATATTATATGATGCGATGTAAAAGAAGTAAATGAAATAAAATATTGTTAAATGAAATTGTAGCAAATATAATTTATTATTGAAATGACGAAATTGCGCTGTTAAATTATGGCCGATTTCGTTTCATTTCTTAATGAAAATTAAAAAATAACATTATTCTGGTTGATCCTGCCAGTAGTTATATGCTTGTCTCAAAGATTAAGCCATGCATGTCTAAGTACACACGAATTAAAAGTGAAACCGCAAAAGGCTCATTATATCAGTTATGGTTCCTTAGATCGTTAACAGTTACTTGGATAACTGTGGTAATTCTAGAGCTAATACATGCATTATAAACACGGACCTTTGGGACGTGTGCTTTTATTAGGCTAAAACCAAGCGATCGCAAGATCGTTATTATGGTTGAACTCTAGATAACTTGCAGATCGTATGGTCTTGTACCGACGACAGATCTTTCAAATGTCTGCCCTATCAACTTTTGATGGTAGTATCTAGGACTACCATGGTTGCAACGGGTAACGGGGAATCAGGGTTCGATTCCGGAGAGGGAGCCTGAGAAACGGCTACCACATCTAAGGAAGGCAGCAGGCGCGTAAATTACCCACTCCCAGCCCGGGGAGGTAGTGACGAAAAATAACAATACAGGACTCATTATAGAGGCCCTGTAATTGGAATGAGTACACTTTAAATCCTTTAACAAGGACCTATTGGAGGGCAAGTCTGGTGCCAGCAGCCGCGGTAACTCCAGCTCCAATAGCGTATATTAAAGTTGTTGCGGTTAAAACGTTCGTAGTTGAACTTGTGCTTCATACGGGTAGTATAACTATAATTGTAGTCTGTACTATACCTTATGTATGTAAGCGTATTACCGGTGGAGTTCTTATATATATTAAATACTTGTATTTATATGTATTCCTCCTATTTAAACCTGCTTCAGTGCTCTTCATTGCGTGCTGTTGTAGGCCGGTACAATTACTTTGAACAAATTAGAGTGCTTAAAGCAGGCTCCAAATGCCTGAATATTTTGTGCATGGAATAATGAAATAAGACCTCTGTTCTACTTTCATTGGTTTTTAGATCAAGAGGTAATGATTAATAGAAGCAGTTTGGGGGCATTAGTATTACGACGCGAGAGGTGAAATTCTTGGACCGTCGTAAGACTAACTTAAGCGAAAGCATTTGCCAAAGATGTTTTCATTAATCAAGAAGGAAAGTTAGAGGTTCGAAGGCGATCAGATACCGCCCTAGTTCTAACCATAAACGATGCCAGCTAGCAATTGGGTGTAGCTACTATTATGGCTCTCTCAGTCGCTTCCCGGGAAACCAAAGCTTTTGGGCTCCGGGGGAAGTATGGTTGCAAAGCTGAAACTTAAAGGAATTGACGGAAGGGCACCACCAGGAGTGGAGCCTGCGGCTTAATTTGACTCAACACGGGAAAACTTACCAGGTCCGAACATAAGCGTGTAAGACAGATTGATAGCTCTTTCTCGAATCTATGGGTGGTGGTGCATGGCCGTTCTTAGTTCGTGGAGTGATTTGTCTGGTTAATTCCGATAACGAACGAGACTCAAATATATTAAATAGATGCTTTCAGGATTATGGTGTTTGAAGCTTTTATAGCCTTCATTCATGAATGCAGTAACATGTGTGAGTGTTTGAATGTGTTTATAAAGGTGGAGCCGTACCTGTTGGTTTGTCCCATTATAAGGACACTAGCTTCTTAAATGGACAAATTGCGTCTAGCAATAATGAGATTGAGCAATAACAGATCTGTGATGCCCTTAGATGTCCTGGGCTGCACGCGCGCTACAATGAAAGTATCAACGTGTATTTCCTAGACCGAGAGGTCCGGGTAAACCGCTGAACCACTTTCATGCTTGGGATTGTGAACTGAAACTGTTCACATGAACTTGGAATTCCCAGTAAGTGTGAGTCATTAACTCGCATTGATTACGTCCCTGCCCTTTGTACACACCGCCCGTCGCTACTACCGATTGAATTATTTAGTGAGGTCTCCGGACGTGATCACTGTAACGCCTTGCGTGTTACGGATGTTTCGCAAAAGTTGACCGAACTTGATTATTTAGAGGAAGTAAAAGTCGTAACAAGGTTTCCGTAGGTGAACCTGCGGAAGGATCATTAATGTGTTCCTACCCGTTAAATAAAAATGTATATTTATATATTTTATAAATATACAAAAAACAAAAAATAATGCATATCTTATTCAATGTTTTGAGAAATATAATTTATTATATTCTCTCATACATTGAAAAACATACAATTATAGTTGTACTTATATAAATATTTTTTTATGTAAGTTAATTCGTTCTTTTTCTTTTCTTTTGAAAAGATTTTGAACTAAGACATTCGCAACACACTTTGTATGTATAAAATAAATAAATTATGATTTATATGAATTTATAAATCATAGTTTAACTTATCTGACTTGCTATATAAAAATGTCTTCGGACGTGAACGCTATAATACCTTTTCCAGTTGGTTTGGGGTGTTATGGATGTTTCACAGAAGTTGACACAAAAAAAAAATTTTTTGATCAATGATCAAAAAATATATGTATGTAATACATACATTTATTCAAAAAGAAATCCTGGGGCAATTTCTTAAGTTACACATGATGTAACAAACACAAAAGATATTGAGTTTTATAGTATTCCTTATATTATTCAATATAAAAAAGCTAAAAGTACAAATCCTGAGTGGGTAGAATTATTATTATATATTAAAAGCAATTATTAAAATTGGGTTCAAGAAAAATAGTTTTGTGGAGTGGAAATAAATAAATAGTTTTGTGGAGTGAAAATAAATCATTTTTGTGTGGAGTAGAAATGATTTATGTGGAGTGAAAAAAAAAAAATGTTATGCGATTTGTAAATTTTTATAAATCCATATACATTTTAGTGATGTACTGGGAATATAATATTTATATTATATTTTCATACATTGCAAAACATACAATTATAGTTGTACTTATATAAATCTTTTTTTATGTAAGTTAATTCGTTCTTTTTCTTTTCTTTTGAGAAGATTTTGAACTAAGACATTCGCAACACACTTTGTATGTATAAAATAAATTATTGAAGGAATTGATATATGCCAATTTAATTTTGGTGTATTTTTGATTTCTTTCAATAAATATATTTATGACGTGCTATATAAAAACAAAAATTTTAACTCTAAGCGGTGGATCACTTGGCTCATGGGTCGATGAAGAACGCAGCAAACTGTGCGTCATCGTGTGAACTGCAGGACACATGAACATCGACATTTTGAACGCATATCGCAGTCCATGCTGTTATGTACTTTAATTTTTAATTAGAGTGCTGCTTGGACTACATATGGTTGAGGGTTGTAAGACTATGCTAAATAAGTTGCTTAATAAATTTATATATTTTATAAATTTAAAGCACATATTGTATTACTGGATACTTTATAAAGTGTTCATAATACTAATAGCTAAAGATACAAAACCTCTCTAATGAATAAAATCAGAGTATTTATATAATTCATAGAAGTATATAATATAATTCTTTTTTTATTGAGGAAGGTCTAGCATAAAATGATTTTTATGAACTAGAATTGCCTCTTTAATAAAAGGATTTTTTTTTTTTATTATTAAAATATATTAATAAAGAAATGATTTTATTCAGAGGTTATTTGTATTTAAGAAATTTTTTAACATTTGTTATACAACCTCAACTCATATGGGATTACCCCCTGAATTTAAGCATATTAATGAGGGGAGGAAAAGAAACTAACAAGGATTTTCTTAGTAGCGGCGAGCGAAAAGAAATCAGTTCAGCACTAAGTCACTTTGTCTTTATGGCAAATGTGAGATGCAGTGTATGGAATGTCAAATTTCTAGTATGAGAAATTAACGATTTAAGTCCTTCTTAAATGAGGCCATTTACCCATAGAGGGTGCCAGGCCCGTATAACGTTAATGATTACTAGATGGCATTTCCAAAGAGTCGTGTTGCTTGATAGTGCAGCACTAAGTGGGTGGTAAACTCCATCTAAAACTAAATATAACCATGAGACCGATAGTAAACAAGTACCGTGAGGGAAAGTTGAAAAGAACTCTGAATAGAGAGTTAAATAGTACGTGAAACTGCTTAGAGGTTAAGCCCGATGAACCTGAATATCCATTATAGAAAATTCATCATTATGATTTTAATATTAATAATATTATAATAATGGTGTGCATTTTTTCTATAACGGACATTGTAATCTATTAACATAAATATATTTATCATAAGATCAATGATGCGTAAGTTTATTCAAATTATTTTGCTTGCAATTTAACATAGAATAAATGCTCTTGATTTGATAAAGTGTTGATAGATTTATTGTATATAGTGCTTAAATATTTATATTTTATAATAGCATATTAATCATTGATTTTTATGTTTATTATATGCACTTATATGATTAACAATGCGAAAGATTCAGGATACCTTCGGGACCCGTCTTGAAACACGGACCAAGGAGTCTAACATATTTGCAAGTTATTGGGTATCAAAACCTAATAGCGAAATTAACATAACTTTAATGGGATTAGTTTTTAGATTATTTATAGTCTATTAATTCAATCCCGGGGCGTTCTATACAGTTATGTATAATAATATTTATATTATTTATACCTCTAACTAGAGCGTACCTTGAGCATATATGCTGTGACCCGAAAGATGGTGAACTATACTTGATCAGGTTGAAGTCAGGGGAAACCCTGATGGAAGACCGAAACAGTTCTGACGTGCAAATCGATTGTCAGAATTGAGTATAGGGGCGAAAGACCAATCGAACCATCTAGTAGCTGGTTCCCTCCGAAGTTTCCCTCAGGATAGCTGGTGCATTTAAAAATTATGTAAAATAATCTTATCTGGTAAAGCGAATGATTAGAGGCCTTAGGGTCGAAACGACCTTAACCTATTCTCAAACTTTAAATGGGTAAGAACCTCACCTTTCTTGGTATGAAGGTTGTGGTTGTGATATAATGTGCCCAGTGGGCCACTTTTGGTAAGCAGAACTGGCGCTGTGGGATGAACCAAACGTAATGTTACGGTGCCCAAATTAACAACTCATGCAGATACCATGAAAGGCGTTGGTTGCTTAAAACAGCAGGACGGTGGACATGGAAGTCGTAATCCGCTAAGGAGTGTGTAACAACTCACCTGCCGAAGCAACTAGCCCTTAAAATGGATGGCGCTTAAGTTGTATACCTATACATTACCGCTAAAGTAGATGGTTTATGTTCAATTTCGGTTGGATTATAAACTTTGAAACTTTAGTGAGTAGGAGGGTACTATGGTGTGCTTGGAAGTGTTTGGCGCAAGCCTGCATGGAGCCGCCATTGGTACAGATCTTGGTGGTAGTAGCAAATAATCGAATGAGACCTTGGAGGACTGAAGTGGAGAAGGGTTTCGTGTGAACAGTGGTTGATCACGAGTTAGTCGGTCCTAAGTTCAAGGCGAAAGCCGAAAATTTTCAAGTTATAATGAAAAATAATTTAATTTGATTATTTAGTAATTAAACACTTGAATAATTTTGAACGAAAGGGAATACGGTTCCAATTCCGTAACCTGTTGAGTATCCGTTTGTTAATAAATATGGGCCTTGTGCTCATCCTGGCAACAGGAACGACCATAAAGAAGCCGTCGAGAGATATCGGAAGAGTTTTCTTTTCTGTTTTATAGTCGTACTACCATGGAAGTCTTTCGAAGAGAGATATGGTAGATGGGCTAGAAGAGCATGACATTTACTGTTGTGTCGATATTTTCTCCTCGGACCTTGAAAATTTATGGTGGGGTCACGCAAACTTCTCAACAGGCCGTACCAATATCCGCAGCTGGTCTCCAAGGTGAAGAGTCTCTAGTCGATAGAATAATGTAGGTAAGGGAAGTCGGCAAATTAGATCCGTAACTTCGGGATAAGGATTGGCTCTGAAGATTGAGATAGTCGGGCTTGATTGGGAAGCAATAACATGGTTTATGTACTCGTTCTGGGTAAATAGAGATTTTCGGATCTTGTTCCTCGGATAGTAGTTACGTAGCCAATTGTGGAACTTTCTTGCTAAAATTTTTAGGGAATTATCGCAAGATATATTCCTTTTAAATTATAACGACTATCAATTAACAATCAATTCAGAACTGGCACGGACTTGGGGAATCCGACTGTCTAATTAAAACAAAGCATTGTGATGGCCCTAACGGGTGTTGACACAATGTGATTTCTGCCCAGTGCTCTGAATGTCAAAGTGAAGAAATTCAAGTAAGCGCGGGTAAACGGCGGGAGTAACTATGACTCTCTTAAGGTAGCCAAATGCCTCGTCATCTAATTAGTGACGCGCATGAATGGATTAACGAGATTCCTACTGTCCCTATCTACTCATTCGTTTGTGAACATTCGGTGTGTGCGGTTGCGTTGTTTCAATTCGGATAGATCGAAGGTGTTTTGCGGTAAAAATTTCGTGGTATAGAAAGTGACTATTTGATTAATTTTTTAATTAACGTATAGAACGTTTCAGTGCGAATATTTTGATATATAGATCGTGGATTTCTGTTGGGTATTACCCCAGAAATTAGTGTGTAAAGTGGTTTTTATTTGTGAAAATATTTATATTTTCATAAATAAACAAAGCAAAAAGAGATAGAGACTCGTTTACTTGCTGTGCTAAAAATAGATATTTTATATCTATATAAAATAAAAGAACAAAGTAGAGAGAAAAGACTCGGTTTAGTTTTCTATAAATAGAATTGGTGAAATAGTGAACTTATTCAACTTTTTGGTGGATTTGAGAAGCTGTGTTCAATTTGTATAAGGTTTGTGGCTTGGCTAGCGGTGAGTGTGAATTTGCTGTTATATTTGAAATTTTTATATTATCGACTTTGTGACATTGCTACCGACTCGCCTTTATTAAGGTTTGTGTCGTTGATAAATTTGGCGTTATATTTGAAATTTGTTGGTTTGTTTGCATTTTTATTATCTATTGTATTTGATCTTCGTTGGTAAATAAAGTAATGCCGCCAGAACGTCGGCGTAGAAAGGGGACGGGTGATGCGGCGGAGCAGTCCGACGCCACCATGGGGCCGCCGCCAACTCCGGTGCCACGCGTGAGGCACACGGAGAGCGAACTGTCGAGTTCGGAGGCCGAAGGTGACGAGTTGAAGCGTTTTAAGCCGGGAACGCCGCTTGCGACCCGTGCTGCTGCCGCCGTTGCTGCTGATACTGCTGCTGCTTCTGACGGGAATGCTGCATCTGCAGCTAGCTCTGCTAGCAAAGCCGTTGCTGCTCCCGCCGCCGCATCGAAAGTTAGGGAGAGTAGACAGCGGAGGAAGGTGGTGCCCGAAAATGGCACCATAGCTGAATTGAAGGCCGTCACGACGAGCCTCCTGGAGGAGGTCATGGTCGACGGTGTCCCCGCTGCTCTGGGCAAGAGTGTATTGGTGCACTCTGGCCGGTACGAGTCCCTCGTAATGCGGCTGTTGGCCGAAAATGAGCGCCTCCTAGGTAGACTGGACGTCTACGAGTCTGGTGCGGTTGCCTGTGGTGGTGGACCAGCTGGTGTCCCTCGGACGCCTGCGGCACCACCCGCTCCAGTGGCAGCCCGACGTAGCCAGGGGCAGTTTCCTGCCCTGCCTGTTGCGTCGGTAGCAGCCCCGAAGCCCGTAGAGACCTGGTCGGTCGTCGTTAAGGGTAAAAAGGGTGTGACGTCCAAGGAGGTCGTCGATAAGGTGGTGAAGGAGGTGGGCCCCACTTTGGGGGTCCGTGTGCACGAGGTTCGGCCAACACGCGATGGCGGTGCGGTCATCAGGACCCCGTCAGTCGCTGAGAGGGAGAAGGTAGCTGCCAATGCGAAGTTTGGAGAGGTCGGACTGGAGGTGTCCGTAAGGGACAAGCTCGGTCCGAAAGTGGTAGTGCAGCGGGTGCATCCAGAGATCACCCCGGACGTATTTATGGAGGAGCTCTACTCTTGGAACTTCAAGAGTAGGATGACTCCAGACGTTTTCCGAAAGAGCGTCCGCCTGGTGACTGGGCCATGGAAGCCCACTGGCAACGCTGTTAATGTCGTGCTGGAGGGTAGCGATGAGGCCATGCAGCTTTTGCTGGATAATGGCAGGTGCTACATCAAATGGTTTAGTTTCTTGGTGCGCCAGCACGACGCCGTTCCAAGTTGTTTCAGGTGCCTGGGCTTCGATCATATGGTCAGAGAGTGCAGGATGAAGGAGGAAGTGTGCCGGTTCTGTGGTCAGGCCGGCCACCGAGCTTCTCGCTGCACTAACGACATATACTGCCGAAACTGCGCGCTTAAGGGACTCCCAGCAGGACATCTCATGATGTCCTCGGTGTGTCCCGTTTATAGCGCTATAGTCGCCAGGGCGAATGCACGCCACTAAAATGGAGCGGCAATTCAAGATCCTGCAGCTGAACTGCCAGCGTTCGTATGCCGTGGTCTGCGAACTTGGGCAGGCGATACGCGCCATGGGAGCAACTTTTGCGCTCGTACAGGAGCCGTATACGTCGGGTGGCCTCATAAGAGGGTTGCCGGGGGGGATGCGAGTTTATACGGACTGCGGGGGAAACTCTGCAATAATAGTGAATGATAGGGACCTGGACTGTACCATCGTTAGTAGGAGTCAGTGGGGGTTATGCCTCTCAGTAGAGGGATTTTTTGGGAGGATACTTTTAGTAAGTATCTATTGTAGGTTTGGGGGGTCTCTTGAGCCTTATCTTGTATATATGGATTCGGTGCTACTCCTTGCGAGTAGCTTTCCTGTAATCCTTGGTCTCGATGCAAATGCATGCTCTTCAATGTGGTTCTCAAAAATGGGCAGGAATGCTCCTGCACATGAGAACTATCGGCGAGGGGTCATGCTCAGCGAGTGGATGGTCACGAAGTGCTTGGTTGTTCTCAATGAGGCTAGTGACTTATATACTTTTGATGGCCCTAGAGGTGTTAGTGACATTGACGTGACAGCTGCAAGTGGGGCAGCGAATACTGCTTTTGATTTTAGGTGGAGGGTGTGTGACAACTGGGGCGTGAGTGATCACAATCTCATTGAGATTGTTGTGAACTCTCGCAGACGAACGCTGGGATCGGACCCTGTACGCAGGTGGCGGGATCGTTACTCGAACTGGGACAATTACGCGGAATATGTTAGGCACCAGGCTTCGATTATGCCGTTTGATGACTTTAGGACACTTACGATTCGTGACCAAGTAGAACAAATAGATCGGTGGATGTGTTCGGCAAATGATTCTCTGCTCGGTAGACGTCGCAAGACTAAACTTAGCAAGGTCATTTGGTGGACAGAGGAACTGGATCGGATGCGCAGGTCCGTCAGGCGTCTTCGGAGTCATTTCCAGGGCGCCCGTCGTGCAGGTGCTTCTGATCTAGCATCTCGTGAGGCCGATTTCCGTTCTGCTTTAAGACGCTACAAAGACAGAATTGTTAGGGCCAAGGAGGACGATTGGAGGAGATTCGTACGAGACAATAGGGACGACCCCTGGGGTACGGTCTACCGTATCTGCAGGGGCAAGAATAAACGTGAGGCAGACCTAGCTCTCTTACAGGTTGACAATTCCACATTGTCTTCTTGGAGAGAATGTACCGACGCTCTACTGGGGGTTCTCTTTCCTGGTGCGGAACCGGTCAACTACTCTCCTCTCATTAGGGAGATGGTTGATCCTCCAATCTTGGAGAGCTCGGAAGTTGCGGACAGTATTTGCCAAGTCAGAAGTAGAAAATCGCCGGGTGTTGATGGCATGACTGGAGAGATGTGTAAAAGCATCTATAAGGCCTTGCCTCAACACTTGGAGTCAATCTTTGGAAGGTGTATTAGTGAGGGCCATTTCCCAGAGGCTTGGAAGTCAGCCCGCGTTGTGATTCTCCTGAAGTCTCCTGATAGGGTGAGGAGTAATCCTCGCTCTTATCGGGGCATCAGTCTTCTGCCGGTACTTGGAAAAGTATTGGAGAGGATAATGGTGTATCGACTGAGGGAGTGTTACAGCGAGGGCCCTTCTGAGTACCAGTTTGGTTTTAGGGAAGGTAGGAGTGTAGAGGATGCTTGGTTGCATGTAAAGAATAGTGTTGGTGGCTCATCTGCCAAATATGTCTTAGGATTATTTATTGATTTTAAGGGTGCATTTGACTATCTCTCTTGGGATAGAGTTCTCTCAAGGTTAGAAGAAATAGGTTGTAGGGAACTAGAACTTTGGAGGAGTTATTTCCGGGACAGGAAAGCTTGCGTTGTAGGTGCCAGCGACACGGTTTGGAGGGATGTCGTACGTGGTTGTCCGCAGGGTTCCATTTGTGGTCCATTTATTTGGAACCTAATGATGGATCCTCTGCTGAGGCTACTTGCGCGTTCTTTTAAGGTGTGTGCGTATGCGGATGACCTGCTTATCCTCGTCGAGGGTCAGTCTCGTGCTGAACTTGAGATGAGGGGAGAGCAGGCCATGCGTGATGTAAGTGAGTGGGGCGATCGTTCAGGCGTCGAAGTGGCGATGGACAAATCTGAGATGATGTTGCTCAAGGGCGGATTATCTCGGGGTCGTCCTCCACTCATTCGATCTGGCAGCGTTAGTCTCCGATATGCGACTCAGGTCAAGTATCTGGGAATAACGGTTGGTGAGAGAATGAACTTTTTGGTTCATCTCCCTCTCGTCAAAAGCAAGCTTACTGCCGTAGTAGGTAAGATTAGACGCATCCTTAGAAGTGACTGGGGCCTAAGCAGGCGTGCTGTTCGTATCATATATGGAGGGCTTTTCGTTGCCTGTGCAGCGTTTGGTGCTCCCGTGTGGTACGAAACGGTTATGTCTGTTGTTGGCCGAAACAAGGTCTTGTCAGTTCAGAGAGTGGCCATGTTAGCGTGTATGCCAGTGTGTAGGACCGTTTCGACGGTAGCTCTACAGGTTCTGTTAGGTGTGGCCCCCCTTGACTTGGAGGTGATACGACGAGCTATCGCCTTCAAAGTCAAGAAGGGACTGCCACTTTTAGATCATGATTGGGTTTCTACTTCTGACTTGGTGAATTTGGAGAGTAGGGAAATAAAGACACTCTTAGATGAGTGCCTTGTTTCAAGGTGGCGGACAAGATGGACTAACGCAGACGAGGGTAGGGTAACGTATGGCTTCATACGCGACGCGGACTTCGTACGTCGACGACCGGACTTTGGCTTCGGCTTGAGTCTGGGCTTTTTACTAACGGGACATGGCTCACTTAATGCATTTTTGCATAAAAGAGGTCTGTCCGACTCTCCGGACTGTGGGTGTGGGAGGGGACCTGAGACTGTCGAACACATTATAGCAATGTGTTCATACTATGATGACATTAGGAGTTTAGATAGTATGGGAATAGCCCATACTGGGGAGGGTTGGGATTTCAGTAGGGCCTTAGTGAACAGCCGGACCTTAGTTAATTTGGGCAATTTCGCCCGTGAAGTGTTTGTTAGGAGAAGTAGGAGGTATAGCGGAGGCGACCCCGACATGTGATCACCCACGTGGTGTTCTCCGCGTCGTGCGCCCCTTGCTCCCCTGCCGATTTCGTCGGTCCTTGGGCGTAGATGGGCATGCGATCGTTGGCAGTTTTTGCTGCCGGTCCGTTTGCTGGTCCATTTCCTGCTCGTTGCTCCGCTTCGCCGTCTTGTTGCTGCTGCTGCTGTTCCTGTGAGGGCCTAATTTGCCCCTCTCCCTAGCTGCTATCATCCCCGTCATCACCGTCATGGCCGTCACCGCCGTCGTTGCCGTCACCGCCGCTGCCAAGCCTGCTGCGTTGTCGTCTGTCCTCTTGTCATGTACGTTTTGTCCACTCCCGGTGCCACACATGTGGCCAAAGCCTCGTCCGTGAGGACGCTGTTCATTGTTAGTACTGTAAATGTTGTCTTTTATGTTGATGTATGTTTACTGTGTCGCTGTGGGCCACCAGTCCCGAACTGTTTGGAGTTCAACTGGTAGTAATCGATCTGATTACGAGGTCTGACCGGAGACTTAATTCTGGTACCACGGGAGTCAGCAGCCCCTGGAACCTCGGTTCCAGCCTGACTGTTGGTGTGGCCCCTTTTGGGAGCATCGTGGTGGCTGTGGTTTAAACCCAAATCGCGGGAAGAGTCTAGTTATTAGACTCAGTGTGGAGTTGCATTTTCAACCGGGTGCCGTGACCCATAGATCGGAAGGAGTTTTAGATAGGCTCCGCTCCTAACCAAGGGGGAAGTCATGTCCAAATACATGGCTTCGAATTGGTACTCAGGTGTAGCAGTCTGCTACATCTGGGGGCGTTGGTAGACGCATTGTATTTCACCCTGTGCGAAGAGCACCATGGAATTAGGTCCACATGGACAGGCATCCATGTAAAACCCATCGTCGTTGTCCCTATCTACTCACATTCGTTTGTGAACAATCGGTGTGTGCGGTTTGTATATTTTCAATTCGGATAAATCGAGTGTGTTTACGGTGAATTTTTCGTGGTGTATAAAGTGAATAGCTAATTAATTTTTTAATTAGCAGATAGAACTTTTCGTTGCGAAAATTTTGATATATAGATCGTGAATTTCTGTTGGGTATTACCCCAGAAATTAGTGTGTGAAGTTAATTATATTTGTGAAAATATTTATATTTTCATAAATAAACAAAAGCAAAAGAGACAGAGACTCGTTTATTTGCTGGTGCTAAAAATAGATATTTTATATCTATATAAAAGAAAAGAACAAGTAGAGAGAAAAGACTCGTTTTAGTTCTATAAATAGAATTGGTGCAAATTTTCAACTTTTTGGTGAATTGGAGAAGCTGTGCTTAATTTGTAAAAGGTTTGTGGCTTGGCTAGCGGTGAGTTTGAATTTGCTGTTACATTTGAATATATTGTTATCGACTTTATTACCGACAAACCGACTTACCAATTTGCCTGTACTAAGGTTTTTGGCGTTGGTTATTTCGTTAAATTTGAATTTGTACTGGACTTTTTTGCTTTTTTATATTATTGTATTCTGTTGATTTTCGACGATAAGTAAAGTAATGCCGCCAGAACGTCGGCGTAGAAAGGGGACGGGTGATGCGGCGGAGCAGTCCGACGCCACCATGGGGCCGCCGCCAACTCCGGTGCCACGCGTGAGGCACACGGAGAGCGAACTGTCGAGTTCGGAGGCCGAAGGTGACGAGTTGAAGCGTTTTAAGCCGGGAACGCCGCTTGCGACCCGTGCTGCTGCCGCCGTTGCTGCTGATACTGCTGCTGCTTCTGACGGGAATGCTGCATCTGCAGCTAGCTCTGCTAGCAAAGCCGTTGCTGCTCCCGCCGCCGCATCGAAAGTTAGGGAGAGTAGACAGCGGAGGAAGGTGGTGCCCGAAAATGGCACCATAGCTGAATTGAAGGCCGTCACGACGAGCCTCCTGGAGGAGGTCATGGTCGACGGTGTCCCCGCTGCTCTGGGCAAGAGTGTATTGGTGCACTCTGGCCGGTACGAGTCCCTCGTAATGCGGCTGTTGGCCGAAAATGAGCGCCTCCTAGGTAGACTGGACGTCTACGAGTCTGGTGCGGTTGCCTGTGGTGGTGGACCAGCTGGTGTCCCTCGGACGCCTGCGGCACCACCCGCTCCAGTGGCAGCCCGACGTAGCCAGGGGCAGTTTCCTGCCCTGCCTGTTGCGTCGGTAGCAGCCCCGAAGCCCGTAGAGACCTGGTCGGTCGTCGTTAAGGGTAAAAAGGGTGTGACGTCCAAGGAGGTCGTCGATAAGGTGGTGAAGGAGGTGGGCCCCACTTTGGGGGTCCGTGTGCACGAGGTTCGGCCAACACGCGATGGCGGTGCGGTCATCAGGACCCCGTCAGTCGCTGAGAGGGAGAAGGTAGCTGCCAATGCGAAGTTTGGAGAGGTCGGACTGGAGGTGTCCGTAAGGGACAAGCTCGGTCCGAAAGTGGTAGTGCAGCGGGTGCATCCAGAGATCACCCCGGACGTATTTATGGAGGAGCTCTACTCTTGGAACTTCAAGAGTAGGATGACTCCAGACGTTTTCCGAAAGAGCGTCCGCCTGGTGACTGGGCCATGGAAGCCCACTGGCAACGCTGTTAATGTCGTGCTGGAGGGTAGCGATGAGGCCATGCAGCTTTTGCTGGATAATGGCAGGTGCTACATCAAATGGTTTAGTTTCTTGGTGCGCCAGCACGACGCCGTTCCAAGTTGTTTCAGGTGCCTGGGCTTCGATCATATGGTCAGAGAGTGCAGGATGAAGGAGGAAGTGTGCCGGTTCTGTGGTCAGGCCGGCCACCGAGCTTCTCGCTGCACTAACGACATATACTGCCGAAACTGCGCGCTTAAGGGACTCCCAGCAGGACATCTCATGATGTCCTCGGTGTGTCCCGTTTATAGCGCTATAGTCGCCAGGGCGAATGCACGCCACTAAAATGGAGCGGCAATTCAAGATCCTGCAGCTGAACTGCCAGCGTTCGTATGCCGTGGTCTGCGAACTTGGGCAGGCGATACGCGCCATGGGAGCAACTTTTGCGCTCGTACAGGAGCCGTATACGTCGGGTGGCCTCATAAGAGGGTTGCCGGGGGGGATGCGAGTTTATACGGACTGCGGGGGAAACTCTGCAATAATAGTGAATGATAGGGACCTGGACTGTACCATCGTTAGTAGGAGTCAGTGGGGGTTATGCCTCTCAGTAGAGGGATTTTTTGGGAGGATACTTTTAGTAAGTATCTATTGTAGGTTTGGGGGGTCTCTTGAGCCTTATCTTGTATATATGGATTCGGTGCTACTCCTTGCGAGTAGCTTTCCTGTAATCCTTGGTCTCGATGCAAATGCATGCTCTTCAATGTGGTTCTCAAAAATGGGCAGGAATGCTCCTGCACATGAGAACTATCGGCGAGGGGTCATGCTCAGCGAGTGGATGGTCACGAAGTGCTTGGTTGTTCTCAATGAGGCTAGTGACTTATATACTTTTGATGGCCCTAGAGGTGTTAGTGACATTGACGTGACAGCTGCAAGTGGGGCAGCGAATACTGCTTTTGATTTTAGGTGGAGGGTGTGTGACAACTGGGGCGTGAGTGATCACAATCTCATTGAGATTGTTGTGAACTCTCGCAGACGAACGCTGGGATCGGACCCTGTACGCAGGTGGCGGGATCGTTACTCGAACTGGGACAATTACGCGGAATATGTTAGGCACCAGGCTTCGATTATGCCGTTTGATGACTTTAGGACACTTACGATTCGTGACCAAGTAGAACAAATAGATCGGTGGATGTGTTCGGCAAATGATTCTCTGCTCGGTAGACGTCGCAAGACTAAACTTAGCAAGGTCATTTGGTGGACAGAGGAACTGGATCGGATGCGCAGGTCCGTCAGGCGTCTTCGGAGTCATTTCCAGGGCGCCCGTCGTGCAGGTGCTTCTGATCTAGCATCTCGTGAGGCCGATTTCCGTTCTGCTTTAAGACGCTACAAAGACAGAATTGTTAGGGCCAAGGAGGACGATTGGAGGAGATTCGTACGAGACAATAGGGACGACCCCTGGGGTACGGTCTACCGTATCTGCAGGGGCAAGAATAAACGTGAGGCAGACCTAGCTCTCTTACAGGTTGACAATTCCACATTGTCTTCTTGGAGAGAATGTACCGACGCTCTACTGGGGGTTCTCTTTCCTGGTGCGGAACCGGTCAACTACTCTCCTCTCATTAGGGAGATGGTTGATCCTCCAATCTTGGAGAGCTCGGAAGTTGCGGACAGTATTTGCCAAGTCAGAAGTAGAAAATCGCCGGGTGTTGATGGCATGACTGGAGAGATGTGTAAAAGTATCTATAAGGCCTTGCCTCAACACTTGGAGTCAATCTTTGGAAGGTGTATTAGTGAGGGCCATTTCCCAGAGGCTTGGAAGTCAGCCCGCGTTGTGATTCTCCTGAAGTCTCCTGATAGGGTGAGGAGTAATCCTCGCTCTTATCGGGGCATCAGTCTTCTGCCGGTACTTGGAAAAGTATTGGAGAGGATAATGGTGTATCGACTGAGGGAGTGTTACAGCGAGGGCCCTTCTGAGTACCAGTTTGGTTTTAGGGAAGGTAGGAGTGTAGAGGATGCTTGGTTGCATGTAAAGAATAGTGTTGGTGGCTCATCTGCCAAATATGTCTTAGGATTATTTATTGATTTTAAGGGTGCATTTGACTATCTCTCTTGGGATAGAGTTCTCTCAAGGTTAGAAGAAATAGGTTGTAGGGAACTAGAACTTTGGAGGAGTTATTTCCGGGACAGGAAAGCTTGCGTTGTAGGTGCCAGCGACACGGTTTGGAGGGATGTCGTACGTGGTTGTCCGCAGGGTTCCATTTGTGGTCCATTTATTTGGAACCTAATGATGGATCCTCTGCTGAGGCTACTTGCGCGTTCTTTTAAGGTGTGTGCGTATGCGGATGACCTGCTTATCCTCGTCGAGGGTCAGTCTCGTGCTGAACTTGAGATGAGGGGAGAGCAGGCCATGCGTGATGTAAGTGAGTGGGGCGATCGTTCAGGCGTCGAAGTGGCGATGGACAAATCTGAGATGATGTTGCTCAAGGGCGGATTATCTCGGGGTCGTCCTCCACTCATTCGATCTGGCAACGTTAGTCTCCGATATGCGACTCAGGTCAAGTATCTGGGAATAACGGTTGGTGAGAGAATGAACTTTTTGGTTCATCTCCCTCTCGTCAAAAGCAAGCTTACTGCCGTAGTAGGTAAGATTAGACGCATCCTTAGAAGTGACTGGGGCCTAAGCAGGCGTGCTGTTCGTATCATATATGGAGGGCTTTTCGTTGCCTGTGCAGCGTTTGGTGCTCCCGTGTGGTACGAAACGGTTATGTCTGTTGTTGGCCGAAACAAGGTCTTGTCAGTTCAGAGAGTGGCCATGTTAGCGTGTATGCCAGTGTGTAGGACCGTTTCGACGGTAGCTCTACAGGTTCTGTTAGGTGTGGCCCCCCTTGACTTGGAGGTGATACGACGAGCTATCGCCTTCAAAGTCAAGAAGGGACTGCCACTTTTAGATCATGATTGGGTTTCTACTTCTGACTTGGTGAATTTGGAGAGTAGGGAAATAAAGACACTCTTAGATGAGTGCCTTGTTTCAAGGTGGCGGACAAGATGGACTAACGCAGACGAGGGTAGGGTAACGTATGGCTTCATACGCGACGCGGACTTCGTACGTCGACGACCGGACTTTGGCTTCGGCTTGAGTCTGGGCTTTTTACTAACGGGACATGGCTCACTTAATGCATTTTTGCATAAAAGAGGTCTGTCCGACTCTCCGGACTGTGGGTGTGGGAGGGGACCTGAGACTGTCGAACACATTATAGCAATGTGTTCATACTATGATGACATTAGGAGTTTAGATAGTATGGGAATAGCCCATACTGGGGAGGGTTGGGATTTCAGTAGGGCCTTAGTGAACAGCCGGACCTTAGTTAATTTGGGCAATTTCGCCCGTGAAGTGTTTGTTAGGAGAAGTAGGAGGTATAGCGGAGGCGACCCCGACATGTGATCACCCACGTGGTGTTCTCCGCGTCGTGCGCCCCTTGCTCCCCTGCCGATTTCGTCGGTCCTTGGGCGTAGATGGGCATGCGATCGTTGGCAGTTTTTGCTGCCGGTCCGTTTGCTGGTCCATTTCCTGCTCGTTGCTCCGCTTCGCCGTCTTGTTGCTGCTGCTGCTGTTCCTGTGAGGGCCTAATTTGCCCCTCTCCCTAGCTGCTATCATCCCCGTCATCACCGTCATTGCCGTCACCGCCGTCGTTGCCGTCACCGCCGCTGCCAAGCCTGCTGCGTTGTCGTCTGTCCTCTTGTCATGTACGTTTTGTCCACTCCCGGTGCCACACATGTGGCCAAAGCCTCGTCCGTGAGGACGCTGTTCATTGTTAGTACTGTAAATGTTGTCTTTTATGTTGATGTATGTTTACTGTGTCGCTGTGGGTCACCAGTCCCGAACTGTTTGGAGTTCAACTGGTAGTAATCGATCTGATTACGAGGTCTGACCGGAGACTTAATTCTGGTACCACGGGAGTCAGCAGCCCCTGGAACCTTGGTTCCAGCCTGACTGTTGGTGTGGCCCCTTTTGGGAGCATCGTGGTGGCTGTGGTTTAAACCCAAATCGCGGGAAGAGTCTAGTTAGACTCAGTGTGGAGTTGCATTTTCAACCGGGTGCCGTGACCCATAGATCGGAAGGAGTTTTAGATAGGCTCCGCTCCTAACCAAGGGGGAAGTCATGTCCAAATACATGGCTTCGAATTGGTACTCAGGTGTAGCAGTCTGCTACATCTGGGGGCGTTGGTAGACGCATTGTATTTCACCCTGTGCGAAGAGCACCATGGAATTAGGTCCACATGGACAGGCATCCATGTAAAACCCATCGTCGTTGTCCCTATCTACTCATTCGTTTGTGAACATTCGGTGTGTGCGGTTGCGTTGTTTCAATTCGGATAGATCGAAAGTGTTTTGCGGTAAAAATTTCGTGGTATAGAAAGTGACTATTTGGTTAATTTTTTAATTAACGTATAGAACGTTTCAGTGCGAAAATTTTAAGGTATAAATTGTGAATTTCTGTTGGGTATTACCCCAGAAATTAGTGTGTAAAGTGGTTTTTATTTATTCAAATATTAATATTTGCATAAATAAACAAAGCAAAAAGAGACAGAGACTCGTTTATTTGCTGGTGCTAAAAATAGATATTTTATATCTATATAGAATAAAAGAACAAAGTAGAGAGAAAAGACTCGGTTTAGTTTTCTATAAATAGAATTGGTGAAATAGTGAACTTATTCAACTTTTTGGTGGATTTGAGAAGCTGTGTTCAATTTGTATAAGGTTTGTGGCTTGGCTAGCGGTGAGTGTGAATTTGCTGTTAAATTTGAAATTTTTATATTATCGACTTTTTGACATTATTACCGACTCGCCTTTATTAAGGTTTGTGTCGTTGGTAAATTTGGCGTTATATTTGAAATTTTTGGTTTGTTTGCATTTTTATTATCTATTGTATTTGATCTTCGTTGGTAAATAAAGTAATGCCGCCAGAACGTCGGCGTAGAAAGGGGACGGGTGATGCGGCGGAGCAGTCCGACGCCACCATGGGGCCGCCGCCGACTCCGGTGCCACGCGTGAGGCACACGGAGAGCGAGCTGTCGAGCTCGGAGGCCGAAGGTGACGAGTTGAAGCGATTTAAGCCGGGAACGCCGCCTGCGACCCGTGCTGCTGCCGCCGTTGCTGCTGATTCTGCTGCTGCTTCTGATGGGAATGGTGCATCTGCAGCTAGGTCTGCTAGCAAAGCCGTTGCTGCTCCCACTGCCGCATCGAAAGCTAGGGAGAGTAGACAGCGGAGGAAGGTGGTGCCCGAAAATGGCACCATAGCTGAATTGAAGGCCGTCACGACGAGCCTCCTGGAGGAGGTCATGGTCGACGGTGTCCCCGCTGCTCTGGGCAAGAGTGTATTGGTGCACTCTGGCCGGTACGAGTCCCTCGTAATGCGGCTGTTGGCCGAAAATGAGCGCCTCCTAGGTAGACTGGACGTCTACGAGTCTGGTGCGGTTGCCTGTGGTGGTGGACCAGCTGGCGTCCCTCGGACGCCTGCGGCACCACCCGCTCCAGTGGCAGCCCGACGTAGCCAGGGGCAGTTTCCTGCCCTGCCTGCTGCGTCGGTAGCAGCCCCGAAGCCCGTAGAGACCTGGTCGGTCGTCGTAAAGGGCAAGAAGGGCGTGACGTCCAAAGAGGTCGTTGATAAGGTGGTGAAGGAGGTGGGCCCCACTTTGGGGGTCCGTGTGCATGAGGTTCGGCCAACAAGAGATGGCGGTGCGGTCATCAGGACCCCGTCAGTCGCTGAGAGGGAGAAGGTGGCTGCCAATGCGAAGTTTGGAGAGGTCGGACTGGAGGTGTCCGTAAGGGACAAGCTCGGTCCGAAGGTGGTAGTGCAGCGGGTGCATCCAGAGATCACCCCGGACGTATTTATGGAGGAGCTCTACTCTTGGAACTTCAAGAGTAGGATGACTCCTGACGCTTTTAGAAAGAGCGTCCGCCTGGTGACTGGGCCATGGAAGCCCACTGGCAACTCTGTCAATGTCGTGCTGGAAGGTAGCGATGAGGCCATGCAGCTTTTGCTGGATAATGGCAGGTGCTATATAAAATGGTTCAGCTTTTTGGTGCGCCAGCACGACGCCGTTCCAAGCTGTTTCAGGTGCCTGGGCTTCGACCATATGGTCAGAGAGTGCAGGATGAAGGAGGAAGTGTGCCGGTTCTGTGGTCAGGCCGGCCACCGAGCTTCTCGCTGCACCAATGAAATATACTGCCGAAACTGCGCGCTTAAGGGACTCCCAGCAGGACATCTCATGATGTCCTCGGTGTGTCCCGTTTATAGCGCTATAGTCGCCAGGGCGAATGCACGCCACTAAAATGGAGCGGCAATTCAAGATCCTGCAGCTGAACTGCCAGCGTTCGTATGCCGTGATCTGCGAACTTGGGCAGGCGATACGCGCCATGGGAGCAACCTTTGCGCTCGTACAGGAGCCGTATACGTCGGGTGGCCTCATAAGAGGGTTGCCGGGGGGGATGCGAGTTTATACGGACTGCGGGGGAAACTCTGCAATAATAGTAAATGATAGGGACCTGGACTGTACCATCGTTAGTAGGAGTCAGTGGGGGTTATGCCTCTCAGTAGAGGGATTTTTTTGGGAGGATACTTTTAGTAAGTATCTATTGTAGGTTTGGGGGGTCTCTTGAGCCTTATCTTGTATATATGGATTCGGTGCTACTCCTTGCGAGTAGCTTTCCTGTAATCCTTGGTCTCGATGCAAATGCATGCTCTTCAATGTGGTTCTCAAAAATGGGCAGGAATGCTCCTGCACATGAGAACTATCGGCGAGGGGTCATGCTCAGCGAGTGGATGGTCACGAAGTGCTTGGTTGTTCTCAATGAGGCTAGTGACTTATATACTTTTGATGGCCCTAGAGGTGTTAGTGACATTGACGTGACAGCTGCAAGTGGGGCAGCGAATACTGCTTTTGATTTTAGGTGGAGGGTGTGTGACAACTGGGGCGTGAGTGATCACAATCTCATTGAGATTGTTGTGAACTCTCGCAGACGAACGCTGGGATCGGACCCTGTACGCAGGTGGCGGGATCGTTACTCGGACTGGGACAATTACGCGGAATATGTTAGGCACCAGGCTTCGATTATGCCGTTTGATGACTTTAGGACACTTACGATTCGTGACCAAGTAGAACAAATAGATCGGTGGATGTGTTCGGCAAATGATTCTCTGCTCGGTAGACGTCGCAAGACTAAACTTAGCAAGGTCATTTGGTGGACAGAGGAACTGGATCGGATGCGCAGGTCCGTCAGGCGTCTTCGGAGTCATTTCCAGGGCGGCCGTCGTACAGGTGCTTCTGATCTAGCATCTCGTGAGGCCGATTTCCGTTCTGCTTTAAGACGCTACAAAGACAGAATTGTTAGGGCCAAGGAGGACGATTGGAGGAGATTCGTACGAGACAATAGGGACGACCCCTGGGGTACGGTTTACCGTATCTGCAGGGGCAAGAATAAACGTGAGGCAGACCTAGCTCTCTTACAGGTTGACAATTCCACATTGTCTTCTTGGAGAGAATGTACCGACGCTCTACTGGGGGTTCTCTTTCCTGGTGCGGAACCGGTCAACTACTCTCCTCTCATTAGGGAGATGGTTGATCCTCCAATCTTGGAGAGCTCGGAAGTTGCGGACAGTATTTGCCAAGTCAGAAGTAGAAAATCGCCGGGTGTTGATGGCATGACTGGAGAGATGTGTAAAAGCATCTATAAGGCCTTGCCTCAACACTTGGAGTCAATCTTTGGAAGGTGTATTAGTGAGGGCCATTTCCCAGAGGCTTGGAAGTCAGCCCGCGTTGTGATTCTCCTGAAGTCTCCTGATAGGGTGAGGAGTAATCCTCGCTCTTATCGGGGCATCAGTCTTCTGCCGGTACTTGGAAAAGTATTGGAGAGGATAATGGTGTATCGACTGAGGGAGTGTTACAGCGAGGGCCCTTCTGAGTACCAGTTTGGTTTTAGGGAAGGTAGGAGTGTAGAGGATGCTTGGTTGCATGTAAAGAATAGTGTTGGTGGCTCATCTGCCAAATATGTCTTAGGATTATTTATTGATTTTAAGGGTGCATTTGACTATCTCTCTTGGGATAGAGTTCTCTCAAGGTTAGAAGAAATAGGTTGTAGGGAACTAGAACTTTGGAGGAGTTATTTCCGGGACAGGAAAGCTTGCGTTGTAGGTGCCAGCGACACGGTTTGGAGGGATGTCGTACGTGGTTGTCCGCAGGGTTCCATTTGTGGTCCATTTATTTGGAACCTAATGATGGATCCTCTGCTGAGGCTACTTGCGCGTTCTTTTAAGGTGTGTGCGTATGCGGATGACCTGCTTATCCTCGTCGAGGGTCAGTCTCGTGCTGAACTTGAGATGAGGGGAGAGCAGGCCATGCGTGATGTAAGTGAGTGGGGCGATCGTTCAGGCGTCGAAGTGGCGATGGACAAATCTGAGATGATGTTGCTCAAGGGCGGATTATCTCGGGGTCGTCCTCCACTCATTCGATCTGGCAACGTTAGTCTCCGATATGCGACTCAGGTCAAGTATCTGGGAATAACGGTTGGTGAGAGAATGAACTTTTTGGTTCATCTCCCTCTCGTCAAAAGCAAGCTTACTGCCGTAGTAGGTAAGATTAGACGCATCCTTAGAAGTGACTGGGGCCTAAGCAGGCGTGCTGTTCGTATCATATATGGAGGGCTTTTCGTTGCCTGTGCAGCGTTTGGTGCTCCCGTGTGGTACGAAACGGTTATGTCTGTTGTTGGCCGAAACAAGGTCTTGTCAGTTCAGAGAGTGGCCATGTTAGCGTGTATGCCAGTGTGTAGGACCGTTTCGACGGTAGCTCTACAGGTTCTGTTAGGTGTGGCCCCCCTTGACTTGGAGGTGATACGACGAGCTATCGCCTTCAAAGTCAAGAAGGGACTGCCACTTTTAGATCATGATTGGGTTTCTACTTCTGACTTGGTGAATTTGGAGAGTAGGGAAATAAAGACACTCCTAGATGAGTGCCTTGTTTCAAGGTGGCGGACAAGATGGACTAACGCAGACGAGGGTAGGGTAACGTATGGATTCATACGTGACGCGGACTTCGTACGTCGACGACCGGACTTTGGCTTCGGCTTGAGTCTGGGCTTTTTACTAACGGGACATGGCTCACTTAATGCATTTTTGCATAAAAGAGGTCTGTCCGACTCTCCGGACTGTGGGTGTGGGAGGGGACCTGAGACTGTCGAACACATTATAGCAATGTGTTCATACTATGATGACATTAGGAGTTTAGATAGTATGGGAATAGCCCATACTGGGGAGGGTTGGGATTTCAGTAGGGCCTTAGTGAACAGCCGGACCTTAGTTAATTTGGGCAATTTCGCCCGTGAAGTGTTTGTTAGGAGAAGTAGGAGGTATAGCGGAGGCGACCCCGACATGTGATCACCCACGTGGTGTTCTCCGCGTCGTGCGCCCCTTGCTCCCCTGCCGATTTCGTCGGTCCTTGGGCGTAGATGGGCATGCGATCGTTGGCAGTTTTTGCTGCCGGTCCGTTTGCTGGTCCATTTCCTGCTCGTTGCTCCGCTTCGCCGTTCTTGTTGCTGCTGTTGCTGTTCCTGTGCGGGCCTAATTTGCCCCTCTTCCTAGCTTATCATCCCCGTCATCACCGTCATCGCCGTCATTGCCGTCACCGCCGCTGCCAAGCCTGCTGCGTTGTTGTCTGTCCATTTGTCATGTTCGTTTTGTCCACTCCCGGTGCCACACCATGTGGCCAAAGCCTCGTCCGTGAGGACGCTGTTCATTGTTAGTACTGTAAATGTTGTCCTTTATGTTGATGTATGTTTACTGTGTCGCTGTGGGTCACCAGTCCCGAACTGTTTGGAGTTCAACTGGTAGTAATCGATCTGATTACGAGGTCTGACCGGAGACTTAATTCTGGTACCACGGGAGTCAGCAGCCCCTGGAACCTCGGTTCCAGCCTGACTGTTGGTGTGGCCCCTTTTGGGAGCATCGTGGTGGCTGTGGTTTAAACCCAAATCGCGGGAAGAGTCTAGTTAGACTCAGTGTGAAGTTGCATTTTCAACCGGGTGCCGTGACCCATAGATCGGAAGGAGTTTTAGATAGGCTCCGCTCCTAACCAAGGGGGAAGTCATGTCCAAATACATGGCTTCGAATTGGTACTCAGGTGTAGCAGTCTGCTACATCTGGGGGCGTTGGTAGACGCATTGTATTTCACCCTGTGCGAAGAGCACCATGGAATTAGGTCCACATGGACAGGCATCCATGTAAAACCCATCGTCGTTGTCCCTATCTACTATTCGTTTGTGAACATTCGGTGTGTGCGGTTGCGTTTTTTCAATTCGGATATATCGAAAGTGTTACGGAGTGTATAGAGAGTGTTTTAATAGCTTTTCTAATATTGAAATTTATATAGACTAGTAGTCCATTTCAGTGGCTACATTTTGACATATAAATAGTGAAAATCGGTTGGGTATTACCCCAGAAACTAGTGATTAAAGTTTGTTTTATTTGTGCAAATATTTATATTTGCATAATTAAACAAAACAAAAGAGAAAAAAGACTCGTTTTAGTTGTGCTAAAAATAGATTTTATTTCTATACGGAATAATAAACGAAAAGGAGAAAAAAGACTCGTATTTGTTATTCTATACATAGACACGGTTGGTGATCTAAAAATAGAATTTGTGGTGAAGTTGCGGAGTTTTTCAACTTTTTGGGTGAATACTAGAAGCTGTGTTTAATTTGTCTACGGTTTGTGGCTTGGCTAGCGGTGAGTGTGTATTTTACGTTACTTTTGAATATTTTATTATCGACATATCGACCTTATTACCGACGTACCAACTTACCAATTTGCCTTTGCTAAGGTTTTTGGCGTTGGTAATTTTGCTGTTAGATTTGAATTTTCGGTATTTTGCATTTTTATCTGGTTGTTGGTTTCTTCGATTAATACGTAATGCCGCCAGAACGTCGGCGTAGAAAGGGGACGGGTGATGCGGCGGAGCAGTCCGACGCCACCATGGGGCCGCCGCCAACTCCGGTGCCACGCGTGAGGCACACGGAGAGTGAGCTGTCTAGTTCGGAGGCCGAAGGTGACGAATTGAAGCGTTTTAAGCCGGGAACGCCGCTTGCGACCCGTGCTGCTGCCGCCGTTGCTGCTGATACTGCTGCTGCTTCTGATGGGAATGGTGCATCTGCAGCTAGCTCTGCTAGCAAAGCCGTTGCTGCTCCCACTGCCGCATCGAAAGCTAGGGAGAGTAGACAGCGGAGGAAGGTGGTGCCCGAAAATGGCACCATAGCAGATTTGAAGGCCGTCACGACGAGCCTCCTGGAGGAGGTCATGGTCGACGGTGTCCCCGCTGCTCTGGGCAAGAGTGTATTGGTGCACTCTGGCAGGTACGAGTCCCTCGTAATGCGGCTGTTGGCCGAAAATGAGCGCCTCCTAGGTAGACTGGACGTCTACGAGTCTGGTGCGGTTGCCTGTGGTGGTGGACCAGCTGGTGTCCCTCGGACGCCTGCGGCACCACCCGCTCCAGTGGCAGCCCGACGTAGCCGGGGGCAGTTTCCTGCCCTGCCTGCTGCGTCGGTAGCAGCCCCGAAGCCCGTAGAGACCTGGTCGGTCGTCGTAAAGGGCAAGAAGGGCGTGACGTCCAAGGAGGTCGTCGATAAGGTGGTGAAGGAGGTGGGCCCCACTTTGGGGGTCCGTGTGCACGAGGTTCGGCCAACACGAGATGGCGGTGCGGTCATCAGGACCCCGTCAGTCGCTGAGAGGGAAAAGGTGGCTGCCAATGCGAAGTTTGGAGAGGTCGGACTGGAGGTGTCCGTAAGGGACAAGCTCGGTCCGAAGGTGGTAGTGCAGCGGGTGCATCCAGAGATCACCCCGGACGTATTTATGGAGGAGCTCTACTCTTGGAATTTCAAGAGTAGGATGACTCCTGACGCTTTTCGTAAGAGCGTCCGCCTGGTGACTGGGCCATGGAAGCCCACTGGCAACTCTGTTAATGTCGTGCTGGAAGGTAGCGATGAGGCCATGCAGCTTTTGCTGGACAATGGCAGGTGCTACATCAAATGGTTTAGTTTCTTGGTGCGCCAGCACGACGCCGTTCCAAGTTGTTTCAGGTGCCTGGGCTTCGACCATATGGTCAGAGAGTGCAGGATGAAGGAGGAAGTGTGCCGGTTCTGTGGTCAGGCCGGCCACCGAGCTTCTCGCTGCACCAATGAGATCTACTGCCGAAATTGCGCGCTTAAGGGACTCCCAGCAGGACATCTCATGATGTCCTCGGTGTGTCCCGTTTATAGCGCTATAGTCGCCAGGGCGAATGCACGCCACTAAAATGGAGCGGCAATTCAAGATCCTGCAGCTGAACTGCCAGCGTTCGTATGCCGTGATCTGCGAACTTGGGCAGGCGATACGCGCCATGGGAGCAACCTTTGCGCTCGTACAGGAGCCGTATACGTCGGGTGGCCTCATAAGAGGGTTGCCGGGGGGGATGCGAGTTTATACGGACTGCGGGGGAAACTCTGCAATAATAGTAAATGATAGGGACCTGGACTGTACCATCGTTAGTAGGAGTCAGTGGGGGTTATGCCTCTCAGTAGAGGGATTTTTTGGGAGGATACTTTTAGTAAGTATCTATTGTAGGTTTGGGGGGTCTCTTGAGCCTTATCTTGTATATATGGATTCGGTGCTACTCCTTGCGAGTAGCTTTCCTGTAATCCTTGGTCTCGATGCAAATGCATGCTCTTCAATGTGGTTCTCAAAAATGGGCAGGAATGCTCCTGCACATGAGAACTATCGGCGAGGGGTCATGCTCAGCGAGTGGATGGTCACGAAGTGCTTGGTTGTTCTCAATGAGGCTAGTGACTTATATACTTTTGATGGCCCTAGAGGTGTTAGTGACATTGACGTGACAGCTGCAAGTGGTGCAGCGAATACTGCTTTTGATTTTAGGTGGAGGGTGTGTGACAACTGGGGCGTGAGTGATCACAATCTCATTGAGATTGTTGTGAACTCTCGCAGACGAACGCTGGGATCGGACCCTGTACGCAGGTGGCGGGATCGTTACTCGAACTGGGACAATTACGCGGAATATGTTAGGCACCAGGCTTCGATTATGCCGTTTGATGACTTTAGGACACTTACGATTCGTGACCAAGTAGAACAAATAGATCGGTGGATGTGTTCGGCAAATGATTCTCTGCTCGGTAGACGTCGCAAGACTAAACTTAGCAAGGTCATTTGGTGGACAGAGGAACTGGATCGGATGCGCAGGTCCGTCAGGCGTCTTCGGAGTCATTTCCAGGGCGCCCGTCGTACAGGTGCTTCTGATCTAGCATCTCGTGAGGCCGATTTCCGTTCTGCTCTAAGACGCTACAAAGACAGAATTGTTAGGGCCAAGGAGGACGATTGGAGGAGATTCGTACGAGACAATAGGGACGACCCCTGGGGTACGGTTTACCGTATCTGCAGGGGCAAGAATAAACGTGAGGCAGACCTAGCTCTCTTACAGGTTGACAATTCCACATTGTCCTCTTGGAGAGAATGTACCGACGCTCTACTGGGGGTTCTCTTTCCTGGTGCGGAACCGGTCAACTACTCTCCTCTCATTAGGGAGATGGTTGATCCTCCAATCTTGGAGAGCTCGGAAGTTGCGGACAGTATTTGCCAAGTCAGAAGTAGAAAATCGCCGGGTGTTGATGGCATGACTGGAGAGATGTGTAAAAGCATCTATAAGGCCTTGCCTCAACACTTGGAGTCAATCTTTGGAAGGTGTATTAGTGAGGGCCATTTCCCAGAGGCTTGGAAGTCAGCCCGCGTTGTGATTCTCCTGAAGTCTCCTGATAGGGTGAGGAGTAATCCTCGCTCTTATCGGGGCATCAGTCTTCTGCCGGTACTTGGAAAAGTATTGGAGAGGATAATGGTGTATCGACTGAGGGAGTGTTACAGCGAGGGCCCTTCTGAGTACCAGTTTGGTTTTAGGGAAGGTAGGAGTGTAGAGGATGCTTGGTTGCATGTAAAGAATAGTGTTGGTGGCTCATCTGCCAAATATGTCTTAGGATTATTTATTGATTTTAAGGGTGCATTTGACTATCTCTCTTGGGATAGAGTTCTCTCAAGGTTAGAAGAAATAGGTTGTAGGGAACTAGAACTTTGGAGGAGTTATTTCCGGGACAGGAAAGCTTGCGTTGTAGGTGCCAGCGACACGGTTTGGAGGGATGTCGTACGTGGTTGTCCGCAGGGTTCCATTTGTGGTCCATTTATTTGGAACCTAATGATGGATCCTCTGCTGAGGCTACTTGCGCGTTCTTTTAAGGTGTGTGCGTATGCGGATGACCTGCTTATCCTCGTCGAGGGTCAGTCTCGTGCTGAACTTGAGATGAGGGGAGGGCAGGCCATGCGTGATGTAAGTGAGTGGGGCGATCGTTCAGGCGTCGAAGTGGCGATGGACAAATCTGAGATGATGTTGCTCAAGGGCGGATTATCTCGGGGTCGTCCTCCACTCATTCGATCTGGCAACGTTAGTCTCCGATATGCGACTCAGGTCAAGTATCTGGGAATAACGGTTGGTGAGAGAATGAACTTTTTGGTTCATCTCCCTCTCGTCAAAAGCAAGCTTACTGCCGTAGTAGGTAAGATTAGACGCATCCTTAGAAGTGACTGGGGCCTAAGCAGGCGTGCTGTTCGTATCATATATGGAGGGCTTTTCGTTGCCTGTGCAGCGTTTGGTGCTCCCGTGTGGTACGAAACGGTTATGTCTGTTGTTGGCCGAAACAAGGTCTTGTCAGTTCAGAGAGTGGCCATGTTAGCGTGTATGCCAGTGTGTAGGACCGTTTCGACGGTAGCTCTACAGGTTCTGTTAGGTGTGGCCCCCCTTGACTTGGAGGTGATACGACGAGCTATCGCCTTCAAAGTCAAGAAGGGACTGCCACTTTTAGATCATGATTGGGTTTCTACTTCTGACTTGGTAAATTTGGAGAGTAGGGAAATAAAGACACTCTTAGATGAGTGCCTTGTTTCAAGGTGGCGGACAAGATGGACTAACGCAGACGAGGGTAGGGTAACGTATGGTTTCATACGTGACGCGGACTTCGTACGTCGACGACCGGACTTTGGCTTCGGCTTGAGTCTGGGCTTTTTACTAACGGGACATGGCTCACTTAATGCATTTTTGCATAAAAGAGGTCTGTCCGACTCTCCGGACTGTGGGTGTGGGAGGGGACCTGAGACTGTCGAACACATTATAACAATGTGTTCATACTATAATGACATTAGGAGTTTAGATAGTATGGGAATAGCCCATACTGGGGAGGGTTGGGATTTCAGTAGGGCTTTAGTGAACAGCAGGACCTTAGTTAATTTGGGCAATTTCGCCCGTGAAGTGTTTGTTAGGAGAAGTAGGAGGTATAGCGGAGGCGACCCCGACATGTGATCACCCACGTGGTGTTCTCCGCGTCGTGCGCCCCTTGCTCCCCTGCCGATTTCGTCGGTCCTTGGGCGTAGATGGGCATGCGATCGTTGGCAGTTTTGCTGCTGGTCAGTTTGCTGGTCCATTTCCTGCTCGTTGCTCCGCTTCGCCGTTCTTGTTGCTGCTGCTGCTGTTCCTGTGAGGGCCTAATTTGCCCCTCTCCCTAGCTGCTATCATCCCCGTCATCACCGTCATTGCCGTCACCGCCGTCGTTGCCGTCACCGCCGCTGTCAAGCCTGCTGCGTTGTTGTCTGTCCATCTGTCATGTTCGTTTTGTCCACTCCCGGTGCCACACCATGTGGCCAAAGCCTCGTCCGTGAGGACGCTGTTCATTGTCAGTACTGTAAATGTTGTCCTTTATGTTGATGTATGTTTATTGTGTCGCTGTGGGTCACCAGTCCCGAACTGTTTGGAGTTCAACTGGTAGTAATCGATCTGATTACGAGGTCTGACCGGAGACTTAATTCTGGTACCACGGGAGTCAGCAGCCCCTGGAACCTCGGTTCCAGCCTGACTGTTGGTGTGGCCCCTTTTGGGAGCATCGTGGTGGCTGTGGTTTAAACCCAAATCGCGGGAAGAGCCTAGTTATTAGGCTCAGTGTGGAGTTGCATTTCCAACCGGGTGCCGTGACCCATAGATCGGAAGGAGTTTTAGATAGGCTCCGCTCCTAACCAAGGGGGAAGTCATGTCCAAATACATGGCTTCGAATTGGTACTCAGGTGTAGCAGTCTGCTACATCTGGGGGCGTTGGTAGACGCATTGTATTTCACCCTGTGCGAAGAGCACCATGGAATTAGGTCCACATGGACAGGCATCCATGTAAAACCCATCGTCGTTGTCCCTATCTACTATCTAGCGAAACCACAGCCAAGGGAACGGGCTTGGAATAATTAGCGGGGAAAGAAGACCCTGTTGAGCTTGACTCTAATCTGGCAGTGTAAGGAGACATAAGAGGTGTAGCATAAGTGGGAGATACTGGTCTTTCGGGGCCTTTGTCACCAATGAAATACCACTACTCTTATTGTTTCCTTACTTACTTGATTAAGTGGAACGTGTATCATTTCTTAGCCATTATACGGATATATTTATATATCTTATGGTATTGGGTTATGATGCAAGCTTCTTGATCAAAGTACTAAGAGTTTGTTATATAATTGTAAACAAATTTTAATGAGATGATGGCATTTCGGTGCTATTGTCAATATTTGAAATTTGGTATAACTCCCAATACTCAGGTATGATCCAATTCAAGGACATTGCCAGGTAGGGAGTTTGACTGGGGCGGTACATCTCTCAAATAATAACGGAGGTGTCCCAAGGCCAGCTCAGTGCGGACAGAAACCACACATAGAGCAAAAGGGCAAATGCTGACTTGATCTCGGTGTTCAGTACACACAGGGACAGCAAAAGCTCGGCCTATCGATCCTTTTGGTTTAAGGAGTTTTTAACAAGAGGTGTCAGAAAAGTTACCACAGGGATAACTGGCTTGTGGCGGCCAAGCGTTCATAGCGACGTCGCTTTTTGATCCTTCGATGTCGGCTCTTCCTATCATTGTGAAGCAAAATTCACCAAGCGTTGGATTGTTCACCCATGCAAGGGAACGTGAGCTGGGTTTAGACCGTCGTGAGACAGGTTAGTTTTACCCTACTAATGACAATATGTTGTTGCGACAGCATTCCTGCGTAGTACGAGAGGAACCGCAGGTACGGACCTATGGCACAATACTTGTTCGAGCGAACAGTGGTATGACGCTACGTCCGTTGGATTATGCCTGAACGCCTCTAAGGTCGTATCCAAGCTGGACTGCAATGATAAATAATGGGGCAATTGCATTGTATGGCTCTTAAACCATTTAAAGTTTGCTTTTGGTAAACGACAATGGATTGTGATGCCAATGTTATTTGTAACATAGCAAGTATGGGAGGATACTATCACCTGTACGCCGCGCTAGTTACTTATAAAAACATTATTTAATACAATGACAGTGCCTAGAATCAATTGTAAACGACTTTTGTAACGGGCAAGGTGTTGTAAGTGGTAGAGCAGCTGCCATACTGCGATCCACTGAAGCTCATCCTTAGCTTGACGATTCGATCATATTATATTTTATATGATATGATTGATCATTTTTTAAATAAAATATATATAAATCATGTAATATTTAATATTATATGATTTTTATATATATTATAATAATCAAAAAATATAATTAATTATATTTTTTAAAATTGCTTGCAAACACTTTGTATGTTATTTACATATAAAGTGTTTATTATTCCCCCCAAGGGGGGAAAAGCAACATATGAGAGTATATTTAAATTGTCATCATCTTCATATATACATTTTTAAAATATATAAATTTTACATTAAGATATATAATAGAGATAGATGATGATGGTTTCAAATATACTCTTGTGTTGTTGCATAAATTAAATTGTACTGAAAAACATTTATATATATATTGATTCATTTATATTTGTTTTAAGTACAATTTAATTTATTTTCAATGCTCTGGGAAGGCATTGAAAAAATTATAAGTTACTATGACTCTCCCACGGTAGCCAAATGTCTCGTCATTTATTTAGTGACGTATATATATATATATATATAATATATGAATGAATGAATGAATGGATTATATCGAGATTCTTGTTGTCTCTAAAATAAAATTGTTTCTTTACTTTTTAGTTTGATACATGAAAATGATGACTTTATTGTTGGTACAATCATTTTAAATTGTATTCGAATCTAAGGTAAAGAAATTATTAGAATCAAAAATGTATGTGTTTAAACGGCTGGACTTATATTAATTTCCTTTTGGTGGTATCAAAATGTCTCGTCATATATTTAGTGACGCTAATGAAAGAAATTTAAGAGATTGCAAAATTCTTTACTTTATTGTCGATGTATAAAAATGATTCAATGAAGTCGTATGTCTTCTGTTCAAATCATCATCTAAATATTGAAAGAAAATTTCTAAATACTTTTTCATGATGTTGATTTAAAAAAATTATTTTTAAGTCAGTCTAACTGAAAAATCAATGTTGATGTTTTGAAGAAGAACTTTACTGTGTTGAAATATTTTGAATTGCTTTTGGAAATGAAAATGAAATTATAGTAGCAAAATGTCTCGTCATTTGTTTAGTGACGCTAATGAAAGAATTTTGAAAGATTCCTACTGTCTATGAAACAAAAATCATTGTTTAATCTTTGACTCGATGAATAAAAATGCTTCGATAAAAGTCTATGTCTTTCTCAAATTATCATCTAAATATTGAAAGAAAATTTTAAATACTTTTTCATGATGTTGATCTTAAAAAATTATTTTTAAATCAGTTTGATTGAAAAATCAATGTTGTTGAATTGATGTTTTGAAGAAGAACTTTACTATGTTGAAATATTTTGAGTTGCTTTGGAAATGAAAATGAAATTATAGTAGAAAAATGTCTCGTCATTTGTTTAGTGACGCTAATGAAAGAATTTTGAAAGATTCTTACTGTCTATGAAACAGAAATCATTGTTTAATCTTTGACTCGATGAATAAAAATGATTCAATAAAAGTGTATGTCTTTCTCAACTCATCATCATGTAAATATTGAAAGAAAATTTTAAATACTTTTTCATGATGTTGATCTTAAAAAATTATTTTTAAATCAGTCTGACTGAAAAATCAATGTTGATGTTTTGAAGAAGAACTTTACTGTGTTGAAATATTTTGAATTGCTTTGAAAATGAAATTATGGTAGCAAAATGGCTCGTCATTTGTTTAGTGACGCTAATGAAAGAATTTTAAAAGATTCCTATTTGTACTAAAATAAAATTGTTTTCTTTATGAGTCGATGCATAAAAATGTTTCAATGAAAACGTATGTCTTCTATTCAAATCATCATCTAAATTTTCAAAGAAAATTTGTAATGTAAAACGACAAATACTTTTTCATGATGTTGATATTAAAAAATTATTTTTAAATCAGTCTGACTGAAAAATCAATGTTGATGTTTTGAAGAAGAACTTTACTGTGTTGAATCATTATGAATATGCTTTCGAAACAAAAGTAAAGTTATGGTAGAAAAATGTCTCGTCATTTGTTTAGTGACGCTAATGAAAGAATTTTGAAAGATTCCTACTATCTATGAAACAAAAATCGTTCTTTAATCTTTGACTCGATGAATAAAAATGATTTAATAAAAGTGTATGTCTTTCTCAAATCATCATCTAAATATTCAAATGTACAAAAATTTCTTATTAACATCGACAAAGTTGTTGATCTTAAAACTCAGTCTCATGTTGATGATGTTGAATCATTTTGAATTGCTTTCGAATCTAAGTTGAAGAAATTATCAGTATGAAAAATGTTGTTAAATGTCTCGTCATTTGTTTAGTGACGCTAATGAAAGAATTTTAAGAGATTCCTACTTGTCCTAAAATAAAAATGTTTTCTTTATGTGTCGATGCATAAAAATGTTTCAATGAAAACTTATGTCTTCTGTTCAAATCATCATCTAAATATTCAAAGTAAATTTGTAATGTAAATCGACAAATACATTTTTCATGATGTCTGATCTTAAAAAATTATTTTTAAATCAGTCTGACTGAAAAATCAATGTTGATGTTTTGAAAAAGAACTTTACTGTGTTGAATAATTTTGAATTGCTTTCGAAACAAAAGTGAAGTTATGGTAGCAAAATGTCTCGTCATTTGTTTAGTGACGCTAATGAAAGAATTTTGAAAGACTCTTACTGTCTATGAAATAAAAATGATTGTTTAATCTTTGACTCGCTGCATAAAAATGAATCAATAAAAGTATATGTCTTTCTAAAATCATCATCTAAATATTCAAGGAAAATTTCTAAATACTTTTTCATGATGTTGATCTTAAAAAAATATTTTTATATCAGTTTGACTGAAAAATCAATGTTGATGTTTTGAAAAAGAACTTTACTGTGTTGAATAATTTTGAATTGCTTTCGAAACAAAAGTGAAGTTATGGTAGCAAAATGTCTCGTCATTTGTTTAGTGACGCTAATGAAAGAATTTTGAAAGACTCTTACTGTCTATGAAATAAAAATCATTCTTTCATCTTTGACTCGATGGATAAAAATGATTGAATAAAAGTGTATGCCTTTCTCAAATGATCAGCTAAATATTCAAATGTACAAAAATTTCTTATGTACATTGACAAAGTTGGTAATCTTAAAACTCAGTCTCATGCTGATGATGTTGAATCATTTTGAATTGCTTTCGAATCTAAGTTGAAGAAATTATCAATATGAAAAATGTAGTTAAATGTCTCGTCATTTGTTTAGTGACGCTAATGAAAGATTTTTAAGAGATTCCTACTTGTCGTAAAACAAAAATGTTTTCTTTATGTGTTGATGCATAAAAATGTTTCAATGAAATCGTATGTCTTCTATTCAAATCATCAACTAAATATTCAAAGATAATTTATAATAATAAATAATTTTTCATGATGTTGACCTTAAAAAATAATTTTTATATCAGTCTGACTGAAAAATCAATGTTGATGTTTTGAAGAAGAACTTTACTGTGTTGAATCATTTTGAATTGCTTTCGAAACAAAAGTGAAGTTATGGTAGCAAAATGTCTCGTCATTTGTTTAGTGACGCTAATGAAAGAATTTTGAAAGACTCTTACTGTCTATGAAATAAAAATCATTGTTTAATCTTTGACTCGATGCATAAAAATGTATCAATAAAAGTATGTCTTTCTAAAATCATCATCTAAATATTCAAGGAAAATTTCTAAATACTTTTTCATGATGTTGATCTTAAAAAAATATTTTTATATCAGTTTGACTGAAAAATCAATGTTATTGAATTGATGTCTTGAAGAGGAACTTTACTGTGTTGAATTGCTTTGGAAATGAAAATGAAATTATGATAGCAAAATGTCTCGTCATTTGTTTAGTGACGCTAATGAAAGAATTTTGAAAGACTCTTATTGTCTATGAAACAAAAATCATTGTTTAAATATTGACTCGATGAATAAAAATTATTCAATGAAATCGTACGGTCTACTTTTCAAATCATCTTCTAAATAATTTATATGTACGTCAATGAAGGTGTTGATAATAATATAATAATGTTGATATTGTTTAATATAAATGGTTATATGTTATTAATAATTTATTAATTAATTTATTTCCGTAATATAGGAATAGGAATAGGTTTATAAATATCTTAATAATTATACATTTATTCGAAATATATCGGGTAAATTGTAATATGAATTTATATGCATTTTTTCTGAAATATCAAATATTAACGATTCTTAATTTAACTTATTTGTAATGTACGGAAATTAACAAAAAACCTCTTTAATTTCATTATATTTTCAATATAAATTAATATTATAATATATTCAATCATCTTCCCTAAGATTAAATCATAATTGTGTATAAACATTCCATTAAATTTGGGCTCAAACATGAATTATTAATTTTTTTGTATATTTGAAACTACTATTGGCGGAGAATTTGTATAGCAACATCTATAAGATGTCACATAAATGTGTAAAAATAGCGAAAAATTTAGTGGAGATTTCAAAAATGCAAATATTATCAAATGCAATATTTCGTCGAATTACTATGTGTTAATGGTATTCGATGGCATTTTGATGAGTTATAATGGTTTAGAAAAATTTTTTGTGATTTTTTACTTACGTTTACTTGTGACACGTTGGATAATGTGGATGGATTATTTGTCTTTTTCGGTGGATGAATAGTTCGTCAAGATGTATTACTGATATACTGTGACGATGGATTATTTTCAAGTCAATTTATTTTGATTGTGAAAATAGTTCGTCATATTCCTTACCGAACGGATGGATTATTGCCAAATTCAATTTATATTTTTATTTTGAATCTTGAGAAAAAAATAAGTTCATCAATTTTTTTTTTTACGATGGATTATTTTCAATTCAATTTATTTTGAATGTGAAAATAGTTCGTCTTATACAAAGTGTTTTGCGTGCTGCTCTTCAA
>CAKNFA010000008.1:12500-25000 GCA_930367235.1 Sarcophaga rosellei | reverse complement strand
TTATAGTTGTACTTATATAAATATTTTTTTATGTAAGTTAATTCGTTCTTTTTCTTTTCTTTTGAAAAGATTTTGAACTAAGACATTCGCAACACACTTTGTATGTATAAAATAAATAAATTATGATTTATATGAATTTATAAATCATAGTTTAACTTATCTGACTTGCTATATAAAAATGTCTTCGGACGTGAACGCTATAATACCTTTTCCAGTTGGTTTGGGGTGTTATGGATGTTTCACAGAAGTTGACACAAAAAAAAAATTTTTTGATCAATGATCAAAAAATATATGTATGTAATACATACATTTATTCAAAAAGAAATCCTGGGGCAATTTCTTAAGTTACACATGATGTAACAAACACAAAAGATATTGAGTTTTATAGTATTCCTTATATTATTCAATATAAAAAAGCTAAAAGTACAAATCCTGAGTGGGTAGAATTATTATTATATATTAAAAGCAATTATTAAAATTGGGTTCAAGAAAAATAGTTTTGTGGAGTGGAAATAAATAAATAGTTTTGTGGAGTGAAAATAAATCATTTTTGTGTGGAGTAGAAATGATTTATGTGGAGTGAAAAAAAAAAAATGTTATGCGATTTGTAAATTTTTATAAATCCATATACATTTTAGTGATGTACTGGGAATATAATATTTATATTATATTTTCATACATTGCAAAACATACAATTATAGTTGTACTTATATAAATCTTTTTTTATGTAAGTTAATTCGTTCTTTTTCTTTTCTTTTGAGAAGATTTTGAACTAAGACATTCGCAACACACTTTGTATGTATAAAATAAATTATTGAAGGAATTGATATATGCCAATTTAATTTTGGTGTATTTTTGATTTCTTTCAATAAATATATTTATGACGTGCTATATAAAAACAAAAATTTTAACTCTAAGCGGTGGATCACTTGGCTCATGGGTCGATGAAGAACGCAGCAAACTGTGCGTCATCGTGTGAACTGCAGGACACATGAACATCGACATTTTGAACGCATATCGCAGTCCATGCTGTTATGTACTTTAATTTTTAATTAGAGTGCTGCTTGGACTACATATGGTTGAGGGTTGTAAGACTATGCTAAATAAGTTGCTTAATAAATTTATATATTTTATAAATTTAAAGCACATATTGTATTACTGGATACTTTATAAAGTGTTCATAATACTAATAGCTAAAGATACAAAACCTCTCTAATGAATAAAATCAGAGTATTTATATAATTCATAGAAGTATATAATATAATTCTTTTTTTATTGAGGAAGGTCTAGCATAAAATGATTTTTATGAACTAGAATTGCCTCTTTAATAAAAGGATTTTTTTTTTTTATTATTAAAATATATTAATAAAGAAATGATTTTATTCAGAGGTTATTTGTATTTAAGAAATTTTTTAACATTTGTTATACAACCTCAACTCATATGGGATTACCCCCTGAATTTAAGCATATTAATGAGGGGAGGAAAAGAAACTAACAAGGATTTTCTTAGTAGCGGCGAGCGAAAAGAAATCAGTTCAGCACTAAGTCACTTTGTCTTTATGGCAAATGTGAGATGCAGTGTATGGAATGTCAAATTTCTAGTATGAGAAATTAACGATTTAAGTCCTTCTTAAATGAGGCCATTTACCCATAGAGGGTGCCAGGCCCGTATAACGTTAATGATTACTAGATGGCATTTCCAAAGAGTCGTGTTGCTTGATAGTGCAGCACTAAGTGGGTGGTAAACTCCATCTAAAACTAAATATAACCATGAGACCGATAGTAAACAAGTACCGTGAGGGAAAGTTGAAAAGAACTCTGAATAGAGAGTTAAATAGTACGTGAAACTGCTTAGAGGTTAAGCCCGATGAACCTGAATATCCATTATAGAAAATTCATCATTATGATTTTAATATTAATAATATTATAATAATGGTGTGCATTTTTTCTATAACGGACATTGTAATCTATTAACATAAATATATTTATCATAAGATCAATGATGCGTAAGTTTATTCAAATTATTTTGCTTGCAATTTAACATAGAATAAATGCTCTTGATTTGATAAAGTGTTGATAGATTTATTGTATATAGTGCTTAAATATTTATATTTTATAATAGCATATTAATCATTGATTTTTATGTTTATTATATGCACTTATATGATTAACAATGCGAAAGATTCAGGATACCTTCGGGACCCGTCTTGAAACACGGACCAAGGAGTCTAACATATTTGCAAGTTATTGGGTATCAAAACCTAATAGCGAAATTAACATAACTTTAATGGGATTAGTTTTTAGATTATTTATAGTCTATTAATTCAATCCCGGGGCGTTCTATACAGTTATGTATAATAATATTTATATTATTTATACCTCTAACTAGAGCGTACCTTGAGCATATATGCTGTGACCCGAAAGATGGTGAACTATACTTGATCAGGTTTGCGGGGGAAACTCTGCAATAATAGTGAATGATAGGGACCTGGACTGTACCATCGTTAGTAGGAGTCAGTGGGGGTTATGCCTCTCAGTAGAGGGATTTTTTGGGAGGATACTTTTAGTAAGTATCTATTGTAGGTTTGGGGGGTCTCTTGAGCCTTATCTTGTATATATGGATTCGGTGCTACTCCTTGCGAGTAGCTTTCCTGTAATCCTTGGTCTCGATGCAAATGCATGCTCTTCAATGTGGTTCTCAAAAATGGGCAGGAATGCTCCTGCACATGAGAACTATCGGCGAGGGGTCATGCTCAGCGAGTGGATGGTCACGAAGTGCTTGGTTGTTCTCAATGAGGCTAGTGACTTATATACTTTTGATGGCCCTAGAGGTGTTAGTGACATTGACGTGACAGCTGCAAGTGGGGCAGCGAATACTGCTTTTGATTTTAGGTGGAGGGTGTGTGACAACTGGGGCGTGAGTGATCACAATCTCATTGAGATTGTTGTGAGCTCTCGCAGACGAACGCTGGGATCGGACCCTGTACGCAGGTGGCGGGATCGTTACTCGAACTGGGACAATTACGCGGAATATGTTAGGCACCAGGCTTCGATTATGCCGTTTGATGACTTTAGGACACTTACGATTCGTGACCAAGTAGAACAAATAGATCGGTGGATGTGTTCGGCAAATGATTCTCTGCTCGGTAGACGTCGCAAGACTAAACTTAGCAAGGTCATTTGGTGGACAGAGGAACTGGATCGGATGCGCAGGTCCGTCAGGCGTCTTCGGAGTCATTTCCAGGGCGCCCGTCGTACAGGTGCTTCTGATCTAGCATCTCGTGAGGCCGATTTCCGTTCTGCTTTAAGACGCTACAAAGACAGAATTGTTAGGGCCAAGGAGGACGATTGGAGGGGATTCGTACGAGACAATAGGGACGACCCCTGGGGTACGGTTTACCGTATCTGCAGGGGCAAGAATAAACGTGAGGCAGACCTAGCTCTCTTACAGGTTGACAATTCCACATTGTCTTCTTGGAGAGAATGTACCGACGCTCTACTGGGGGTTCTCTTTCCTGGTGCGGAACCGGTCAACTACTCTCCTCTCATTAGGGAGATGGTTGATCCTCCAATCTTGGAGGGCTCGGAAGTTGCGGACAGTATTTGCCAAGTCAGAAGTAGAAAATCGCCGGGTGTTGATGGCATGACTGGAGAGATGTGTAAAAGCATCTATAAGGCCTTGCCTCAACACTTGGAGTCAATCTTTGGAAGGTGTATTAGTGAGGGCCATTTCCCAGAGGCTTGGAAGTCAGCCCGCGTTGTGATTCTCCTGAAGTCTCCTGATAGGGTGAGGAGTAATCCTCGCTCTTATCGGGGCATCAGTCTTCTGCCGGTACTTGGAAAAGTATTGGAGAGGATAATGGTGTATCGACTGAGGGAGTGTTACAGCGAGGGCCCTTCTGAGTACCAGTTTGGTTTTAGGGAAGGTAGGAGTGTAGAGGATGCTTGGTTGCATGTAAAGAATAGTGTTGGTGGCTCATCTGCCAAATATGTCTTAGGATTGTTTATTGATTTTAAGGGTGCATTTGACTATCTCTCTTGGGATAGAGTTCTCTCAAGGTTAGAAGAAATAGGTTGTAGGGAACTAGAACTTTGGAGGAGTTATTTCCGGGACAGGAAAGCTTGCGTTGTAGGTGCCAGCGACACGGTTTGGAGGGATGTCGTACGTGGTTGTCCGCAGGGTTCCATTTGTGGTCCATTTATTTGGAACCTAATGATGGATCCTCTGCTGAGGCTACTTGCGCGTTCTTTTAAGGTGTGTGCGTATGCGGATGACCTGCTTATCCTCGTCGAGGGTCAGTCTCGTGCTGAACTTGAGATGAGGGGAGAGCAGGCCATGCGTGATGTAAGTGAGTGGGGCGATCGTTCAGGCGTCGAAGTGGCGATGGACAAATCTGAGATGATGTTGCTCAAGGGCGGATTATCTCGGGGTCGTCCTCCACTCATTCGATCTGGCAACGTTAGTCTCCGATATGCGACTCAGGTCAAGTATCTGGGAATAACGGTTGGTGAGAGAATGAACTTTTTGGTTCATCTCCCTCTCGTCAAAAGCAAGCTTACTGCCGTAGTAGGTAAGATTAGACGCATCCTTAGAAGTGACTGGGGCCTAAGCAGGCGTGCTGTTCGTATCATATATGGAGGGCTTTTCGTTGCCTGTGCAGCGTTTGGTGCTCCCGTGTGGTACGAAACGGTTATGTCTGTTGTTGGCCGAAACAAGGTCTTGTCAGTTCAGAGAGTGGCCATGTTAGCGTGTATGCCAGTGTGTAGGACCGTTTCGACGGTAGCTCTACAGGTTCTGTTAGGTGTGGCCCCCCTTGACTTGGAGGTGATACGACGAGCTATCGCCTTCAAAGTCAAGAAGGGACTGCCACTTTTAGATCATGATTGGGTTTCTACTTCTGACTTGGTGAATTTGGAGAGTAGGGAAATAAAGACACTCTTAGATGAGTGCCTTGTTTCAAGGTGGCGGACAAGATGGACTAACGCAGACGAGGGTAGGGTAACGTATGGATTCATACGTGACGCGGACTTCGTACGTCGACGACCGGACTTTGGCTTCGGCTTGAGTCTGGGCTTTTTACTAACGGGACATGGCTCACTTAATGCATTTTTGCATAAAAGAGGTCTGTCCGACTCTCCGGACTGTGGGTGTGGGAGGGGACCTGAGACTGTCGAACACATTATAACAATGTGTTCATACTATGATGACATTAGGAGTTTAGATAGTATGGGAATAGCCCATACTGGGGAGGGTTGGGATTTCAGTAGGGCCTTAGTGAACAGTCGGACCTTAGTTAATTTGGGCAATTTCGCCCGTGAAGTGTTTGTTAGGAGAAGTAGGAGGTATAGCGGAGGCGACCCCGACATGTGATCACCCACGTGGTGTTCTCCGCGTCGTGCGCCCCTTGCTCCCCTGCCGATTTCGTCGGTCCTTGGGCGTAGGTGGGCATGCGATCGTTGGCAGTTTTTGCTGCTGGTCCGTTTGCTGGTCCATTTCCTGCTCGTTGCTCCGCTTCGCCGTCTTGTTGCTGCTGCTGCTGTTCCTGTGAGGGCCTAATTTGCCCCTCTCCCTAGCTGCTATCATCCCCGTCATCACCGTCATTGCCGTCACCGCCGTCGTTGCCGTCACCGCCGCTGCCAAGCCTGCTGCGTTGTCGTCTGTCCTCTTGTCATGTACGTTTTGTCCACTCCCGGTGCCACACATGTGGCCAAAGCCTCGTCCGTGAGGACGCTGTTCATTGTTAGTACTGTAAATGTTGTCTTTTATGTTGATGTATGTTTACTGTGTCGCTGTGGGCCACCAGTCCCGAACTGTTTGGAGTTCAACTGGTAGTAATCGATCTGATTACGAGGTCTGACCGGAGACTTAATTCTGGTACCACGGGAGTCAGCAGCCCCTGGAACCTCGGTTCCAGCCTGACTGTTGGTGTGGCCCCTTTTGGGAGCATCGTGGTGGCTGTGGTTTAAACCCAAATCGCGGGAAGAGTCTAGTTATTAGACTCAGTGTGGAGTTGCATTTTCAACCGGGTGCCGTGACCCATAGATCGGAAGGAGTTTTAGATAGGCTCCGCTCCTAACCAAGGGGGAAGTCATGTCCAAATACATGGCTTCGAATTGGTACTCAGGTGTAGCAGTCTGCTACATCTGGGGGCGTTGGTAGACGCATTGTATTTCACCCTGTGCGAAGAGCACCATGGAATTAGGTCCACATGGACAGGCATCCATGTAAAACCCATCGTCGTTGTCCCTATCTACTATCTAGCGAAACCACAGCCAAGGGAACGGGCTTGGAATAATTAGCGGGGAAAGAAGACCCTGTTGAGCTTGACTCTAATCTGGCAGTGTAAGGAGACATAAGAGGTGTAGCATAAGTGGGAGATACTGGTCTTTCGGGGCCTTTGTCACCAATGAAATACCACTACTCTTATTGTTTCCTTACTTACTTGATTAAGTGGAACGTGTATCATTTCTTAGCCATTATACGGATATATTTATATATCTTATGGTATTGGGTTATGATGCAAGCTTCTTGATCAAAGTACTAAGAGTTTGTTATATAATTGTAAACAAATTTTAATGAGATGATGGCATTTCGGTGCTATTGTCAATATTTGAAATTTGGTATAACTCCCAATACTCAGGTATGATCCAATTCAAGGACATTGCCAGGTAGGGAGTTTGACTGGGGCGGTACATCTCTCAAATAATAACGGAGGTGTCCCAAGGCCAGCTCAGTGCGGACAGAAACCACACATAGAGCAAAAGGGCAAATGCTGACTTGATCTCGGTGTTCAGTACACACAGGGACAGCAAAAGCTCGGCCTATCGATCCTTTTGGTTTAAGGAGTTTTTAACAAGAGGTGTCAGAAAAGTTACCACAGGGATAACTGGCTTGTGGCGGCCAAGCGTTCATAGCGACGTCGCTTTTTGATCCTTCGATGTCGGCTCTTCCTATCATTGTGAAGCAAAATTCACCAAGCGTTGGATTGTTCACCCATGCAAGGGAACGTGAGCTGGGTTTAGACCGTCGTGAGACAGGTTAGTTTTACCCTACTAATGACAATATGTTGTTGCGACAGCATTCCTGCGTAGTACGAGAGGAACCGCAGGTACGGACCTATGGCACAATACTTGTTCGAGCGAACAGTGGTATGACGCTACGTCCGTTGGATTATGCCTGAACGCCTCTAAGGTCGTATCCAAGCTGGACTGCAATGATAAATAATGGGGCAATTGCATTGTATGGCTCTTAAACCATTTAAAGTTTGCTTTTGGTAAACGACAATGGATTGTGATGCCAATGTTATTTGTAACATAGCAAGTATGGGAGGATACTATCACCTGTACGCCGCGCTAGTTACTTATAAAAACATTATTTAATACAATGACAGTGCCTAGAATCAATTGTAAACGACTTTTGTAACGGGCAAGGTGTTGTAAGTGGTAGAGCAGCTGCCATACTGCGATCCACTGAAGCTCATCCTTAGCTTGACGATTCGATCATATTATATTTTATATGATATGATTGATCATTTTTTAAATAAAATATATATAAATCATGTAATATTTAATATTATATGATTTTTATATATATTATAATAATCAAAAAATATAATTAATTATATTTTTTAAAATTGCTTGCAAACACTTTGTATGTTATTTACATATAAAGTGTTTATTATTCCCCCCAAGGGGGGAAAAGCAACATATGAGAGTATATTTAAATTGTCATCATCTTCATATATACATTTTTAAAATATATAAATTTTACATTAAGATATATAATAGAGATAGATGATGATGGTTTCAAATATACTCTTGTGTTGTTGCATAAATTAAATTGTACTGAAAAACATTTATATATATATTGATTCATTTATATTTGTTTTAAGTACAATTTAATTTATTTTCAATGCTCTGGGAAGGCATTGAAAAAATTATAAGTTACTATGACTCTCCCACGGTAGCCAAATGTCTCGTCATTTATTTAGTGACGTATATATATATATATATATAATATATGAATGAATGAATGAATGGATTATATCGAGATTCTTGTTGTCTCTAAAATAAAATTGTTTCTTTACTTTTTAGTTTGATACATGAAAATGATGACTTTATTGTTGGTACAATCATTTTAAATTGTATTCGAATCTAAGGTAAAGAAATTATTAGAATCAAAAATGTATGTGTTTAAACGGCTGGACTTATATTAATTTCCTTTTGGTGGTATCAAAATGTCTCGTCATATATTTAGTGACGCTAATGAAAGAAATTTAAGAGATTGCAAAATTCTTTACTTTATTGTCGATGTATAAAAATGATTCAATGAAGTCGTATGTCTTCTGTTCAAATCATCATCTAAATATTGAAAGAAAATTTCTAAATACTTTTTCATGATGTTGATTTAAAAAAATTATTTTTAAGTCAGTCTAACTGAAAAATCAATGTTGATGTTTTGAAGAAGAACTTTACTGTGTTGAAATATTTTGAATTGCTTTTGGAAATGAAAATGAAATTATAGTAGCAAAATGTCTCGTCATTTGTTTAGTGACGCTAATGAAAGAATTTTGAAAGATTCCTACTGTCTATGAAACAAAAATCATTGTTTAATCTTTGACTCGATGAATAAAAATGCTTCGATAAAAGTCTATGTCTTTCTCAAATTATCATCTAAATATTGAAAGAAAATTTTAAATACTTTTTCATGATGTTGATCTTAAAAAATTATTTTTAAATCAGTTTGATTGAAAAATCAATGTTGTTGAATTGATGTTTTGAAGAAGAACTTTACTATGTTGAAATATTTTGAGTTGCTTTGGAAATGAAAATGAAATTATAGTAGAAAAATGTCTCGTCATTTGTTTAGTGACGCTAATGAAAGAATTTTGAAAGATTCTTACTGTCTATGAAACAGAAATCATTGTTTAATCTTTGACTCGATGAATAAAAATGATTCAATAAAAGTGTATGTCTTTCTCAACTCATCATCATGTAAATATTGAAAGAAAATTTTAAATACTTTTTCATGATGTTGATCTTAAAAAATTATTTTTAAATCAGTCTGACTGAAAAATCAATGTTGATGTTTTGAAGAAGAACTTTACTGTGTTGAAATATTTTGAATTGCTTTGAAAATGAAATTATGGTAGCAAAATGGCTCGTCATTTGTTTAGTGACGCTAATGAAAGAATTTTAAAAGATTCCTATTTGTACTAAAATAAAAATGTTTTCTTTATGTGTCGATGCATAAAAATGTTTTAATGAAAACGTATGTCTTCTATTCAAATCATCATCTAAATTTTCAAAGAAAATTTGTAATGTAAAACGACAAATACTTTTTCATGATGTTGATATTAAAAAATTATTTTTAAATCAGTCTGACTGAAAAATCAATGTTGATGTTTTGAAGAAGAACTTTACTGTGTTGAATCATTATGAATATGCTTTCGAAACAAAAGTAAAGTTATGGTAGAAAAATGTCTCGTCATTTGTTTAGTGACGCTAATGAAAGAATTTTGAAAGATTCCTACTATCTATGAAACAAAAATCGTTCTTTAATCTTTGACTCGATGAATAAAAATGATTTAATAAAAGTGTATGTCTTTCTCAAATCATCATCTAAATATTCAAATGTACAAAAATTTCTTATTAACATCGACAAAGTTGTTGATCTTAAAACTCAGTCTCATGTTGATGATGTTGAATCATTTTGAATTGCTTTCGAATCTAAGTTGAAGAAATTATCAGTATGAAAAATGTTGTTAAATGTCTCGTCATTTGTTTAGTGACGCTAATGAAAGAATTTTAAGAGATTCCTACTTGTCCTAAAATAAAAATGTTTTCTTTATGTGTCGATGCATAAAAATGTTTCAATGAAAACTTATGTCTTCTGTTCAAATCATCATCTAAATATTCAAAGTAAATTTGTAATGTAAATCGACAAATACATTTTTCATGATGTCTGATCTTAAAAAATTATTTTTAAATCAGTCTGACTGAAAAATCAATGTTGATGTTTTGAAAAAGAACTTTACTGTGTTGAATAATTTTGAATTGCTTTCGAAACAAAAGTGAAGTTATGGTAGCAAAATGTCTCGTCATTTGTTTAGTGACGCTAATGAAAGAATTTTGAAAGACTCTTACTGTCTATGAAATAAAAATGATTGTTTAATCTTTGACTCGCTGCATAAAAATGAATCAATAAAAGTATATGTCTTTCTAAAATCATCATCTAAATATTCAAGGAAAATTTCTAAATACTTTTTCATGATGTTGATCTTAAAAAAATATTTTTATATCAGTTTGACTGAAAAATCAATGTTGATGTTTTGAAAAAGAACTTTACTGTGTTGAATAATTTTGAATTGCTTTCGAAACAAAAGTGAAGTTATGGTAGCAAAATGTCTCGTCATTTGTTTAGTGACGCTAATGAAAGAATTTTGAAAGACTCTTACTGTCTATGAAATAAAAATCATTCTTTCATCTTTGACTCGATGGATAAAAATGATTGAATAAAAGTGTATGCCTTTCTCAAATGATCAGCTAAATATTCAAATGTACAAAAATTTCTTATGTACATTGACAAAGTTGGTAATCTTAAAACTCAGTCTCATGCTGATGATGTTGAATCATTTTGAATTGCTTTCGAATCTAAGTTGAAGAAATTATCAATATGAAAAATGTAGTTAAATGTCTCGTCATTTGTTTAGTGACGCTAATGAAAGATTTTTAAGAGATTCCTACTTGTCGTAAAACAAAAATGTTTTCTTTATGTGTTGATGCATAAAAATGTTTCAATGAAATCGTATGTCTTCTATTCAAATCATCAACTAAATATTCAAAGATAATTTATAATAATAAATAATTTTTCATGATGTTGACCTTAAAAAATAATTTTTATATCAGTCTGACTGAAAAATCAATGTTGATGTTTTGAAGAAGAACTTTACTGTGTTGAATCATTTTGAATTGCTTTCGAAACAAAAGTGAAGTTATGGTAGCAAAATGTCTCGTCATTTGTTTAGTGACGCTAATGAAAGAATTTTGAAAGACTCTTACTGTCTATGAAATAAAAATCATTGTTTAATCTTTGACTCGATGCATAAAAATGTATCAATAAAAGTATATGTCTTTCTAAAATCATCATCTAAATATTCAAGGAAAATTTCTAAATACTTTTTCATGATGTTGATCTTAAAAAAATATTTTTATATCAGTTTGACTGAAAAATCAATGTTATTGAATTGATGTCTTGAAGAGGAACTTTACTGTGTTGAATTGCTTTGGAAATGAAAATGAAATTATGATAGCAAAATGTCTCGTCATTTGTTTAGTGACGCTAATGAAAGAATTTTGAAAGACTCTTATTGTCTATGAAACAAAAATCATTGTTTAAATATTGACTCGATGAATAAAAATTATTCAATGAAATCGTACGGTCTACTTTTCAAATCATCTTCTAAATAATTTATATGTACGTCAATGAAGGTGTTGATAATAATATAATAATGTTGATATTGTTTAATATAAATGGTTATATGTTATTAATAATTTATTAATTAATTTATTTCCGTAATATATATAAAGGTTTATAAATATCTTAATAATTATACATTTATTCGAAATATATCGGGTAAATTGTAATATGAATTTATATGCATTTTTTCTGAAATATCAAATATTAACGATTCTTAATTTAACTTATTTGTAATGTACGGAAATTAACAAAAAACCTCTTTAATTTCATTATATTTTCAATATAAATTAATATTATAATATATTCAATCATCTTCCCTAAGATTAAATCATAATTGTGTATAAACATTCCATTAAATTTGGGCTCAAACATGAATTATTAATTTTTTTGTATATTTGAAACTACTATTGGCGGAGAATTTGTATAGCAACATCTATAAGATGTCACATAAATGTGTAAAAATAGCGAAAAATTTAGTGGAGATTTCAAAAATGCAAATATTATCAAATGCAATATTTCGTCGAATTACTATGTGTTAATGGTATTCGATGGCATTTTGATGAGTTATAATGGTTTAGAAAAATTTTTTGTGATTTTTTACTTACGTTTACTTGTGACACGTTGGATAATGTGGATGGATTATTTGTCTTTTTCGGTGGATGAATAGTTCGTCAAGATGTATTACTGATATACTGTGACGATGGATTATTTTCAAGTCAATTTATTTTGATTGTGAAAATAGTTCGTCATATTCCTTACCGAACGGATGGATTATTGCCAAATTCAATTTATATTTTTATTTTGAATCTTGAGAAAAAAATAAGTTCATCAATTTTTTTTTTTACGATGGATTATTTTCAATTCAATTTATTTTGAATGTGAAAATAGTTCGTCTTATACAAAGTGTTTTGCGTGCTGCTCTTCAATTTTTGTATTAACAAAAATTTTGAACGAGGCTTCTCATAATATACAATGTGTGTTGTGAGGAGCGGCATCATTATGATTCAACTGGAACTAAAAT
>CAKNFA010000008.1:0-2500 GCA_930367235.1 Sarcophaga rosellei | reverse complement strand
TTTGAATTGCTTTCGAATCTAAGTTGAAGAAATTATCAGTATGAAAAATGTTGTTAAATGTCTCGTCATTTGTTTAGTGACGCTAATGAAAGAATTTTAAGAGATTCCTACTTGTCCTAAAATAAAAATGTTTTCTTTATGTGTCGATGCATAAAAATGTTTCAATGAAAACTTATGTCTTCTGTTCAAATCATCATCTAAATATTCAAAGTAAATTTGTAATGTAAATCGACAAATACATTTTTCATGATGTCTGATCTTAAAAAATTATTTTTAAATCAGTCTGACTGAAAAATCAATGTTGATGTTTTGAAAAAGAACTTTACTGTGTTGAATAATTTTGAATTGCTTTCGAAACAAAAGTGAAGTTATGGTAGCAAAATGTCTCGTCATTTGTTTAGTGACGCTAATGAAAGAATTTTGAAAGACTCTTACTGTCTATGAAATAAAAATGATTGTTTAATCTTTGACTCGCTGCATAAAAATGAATCAATAAAAGTATATGTCTTTCTAAAATCATCATCTAAATATTCAAGGAAAATTTCTAAATACTTTTTCATGATGTTGATCTTAAAAAAATATTTTTATATCAGTTTGACTGAAAAATCAATGTTGATGTTTTGAAAAAGAACTTTACTGTGTTGAATAATTTTGAATTGCTTTCGAAACAAAAGTGAAGTTATGGTAGCAAAATGTCTCGTCATTTGTTTAGTGACGCTAATGAAAGAATTTTGAAAGACTCTTACTGTCTATGAAATAAAAATCATTCTTTCATCTTTGACTCGATGGATAAAAATGATTGAATAAAAGTGTATGCCTTTCTCAAATGATCAGCTAAATATTCAAATGTACAAAAATTTCTTATGTACATTGACAAAGTTGGTAATCTTAAAACTCAGTCTCATGCTGATGATGTTGAATCATTTTGAATTGCTTTCGAATCTAAGTTGAAGAAATTATCAATATGAAAAATGTAGTTAAATGTCTCGTCATTTGTTTAGTGACGCTAATGAAAGATTTTTTAAGAGATTCCTACTTGTCGTAAAACAAAAATGTTTTCTTTATGTGTTGATGCATAAAAATGTTTCAATGAAATCGTATGTCTTCTATTCAAATCATCAACTAAATATTCAAAGATAATTTATAATAATAAATAATTTTTCATGATGTTGACCTTAAAAAATAATTTTTATATCAGTCTGACTGAAAAATCAATGTTGATGTTTTGAAGAAGAACTTTACTGTGTTGAATCATTTTGAATTGCTTTCGAAACAAAAGTGAAGTTATGGTAGCAAAATGTCTCGTCATTTGTTTAGTGACGCTAATGAAAGAATTTTGAAAGACTCTTACTGTCTATGAAATAAAAATCATTGTTTAATCTTTGACTCGATGCATAAAAATGTATCAATAAAAGTATATGTCTTTCTAAAATCATCATCTAAATATTCAAGGAAAATTTCTAAATACTTTTTCATGATGTTGATCTTAAAAAAATATTTTTATATCAGTTTGACTGAAAAATCAATGTTATTGAATTGATGTCTTGAAGAGGAACTTTACTGTGTTGAATTGCTTTGGAAATGAAAATGAAATTATGATAGCAAAATGTCTCGTCATTTGTTTAGTGACGCTAATGAAAGAATTTTGAAAGACTCTTATTGTCTATGAAACAAAAATCATTGTTTAAATATTGACTCGATGAATAAAAATTATTCAATGAAATCGTACGGTCTACTTTTCAAATCATCTTCTAAATAATTTATATGTACGTCAATGAAGGTGTTGATAATAATATAATAATGTTGATATTGTTTAATATAAATGGTTATATGTTATTAATAATTTATTAATTAATTTATTCCGTAATATATATAAAGGTTTATAAATATCTTAATAATTATACATTTATTCGAAATATATCGGGTAAATTGTAATATGAATTTATATGCATTTTTTCTGAAATATCAAATATTAACGATTCTTAATTTAACTTATTTGTAATGTACGGAAATTACAAAAAACCTCTTTAATTTCATTATATTTTCAATATAAATTAATATTATAATATATTCAATCATCTTCCCTAAGATTAAATCATAATTGTGTATAAACATTCCATTAAATTTGGGCTCAAACATGAATTATTAATTTTTTTGTATATTTGAAACTACTATTGGCGGAGAATTTGTATAGCAACATCTATAAGATGTCACATAAATGTGTAAAAATAGCGAAAAATTTAGTGGAGATTTCAAAAATGCAAATATTATCAAATGCAATATTTCGTCGAATTACTATGTGTTAATGGTATTCGATGGCATTTTGATGAGTTATAATGGTTTAGAAAAATTTTTTGTGATTTTTTTACTTACGTTTACTTGTGACACGTTGGATAATGTGGATGGATTATTTGTCTTTTTCGGTGGATGAATAGTTCGTCAAGATGTATTACTGATATACTGTGACGATGGATTATTTTCAAGTCAATTTATTTTGATT
>CAKNFA010000007.1:0-19753 GCA_930367235.1 Sarcophaga rosellei | reverse complement strand
AATAGAATAGAATAGAATAGAATAGAATAGAATAGAATAGAATAGAATAGAATAGAATAGAATAGAATAGAATAGAATAGAATAGAATAGAATAGAATAGAATAGAATAGAATAGAATAGAATAGAATAGAAATAGAATAGAATAGAATAGAATAGAATAGAATAGAATAGAATAGAATAGAATAGAATAGAATAGAATAGAATAGAATAGAATAGAATAGAATAGAATAGAATAGAATAGAATAGAATAGAATAGAATAGAATAGAATAGAATAGAATAGAATAGAATAGAATAGAATAGAATAGAATAGAATAGAATAGAATAGAATAGAATAGAATAGAAATAGAATAGAATAGAATAGAATAGAATAGAATAGAATAGAATAGAATAGAATAGAATAGAATAGAATAGAATAGAATAGAATAGAATAGAATAGAATAGAATAGAATAGAATAGAATAGAATAGACTAGAATAGACTAGAATAGACTAGAATAGACTAGAATAGACTAGAATAGACTAGAATAGACTAGAATAGACTAGAATAGACTAGAATAGACTAGAATAGACTAGAATAGACTAGAATAGACTAGAATAGACTAGAATAGACTAGAATAGACTAGAATATAGTAGAATAGACTAGAATAGACTAGAATAGACTAGAATAGACTAGAATAGACTAGAATAGACTAGAATAGACTAGAATAGAATAGAATAGAATAGAATAGAATAGAATAGAATAGAATAGAATAGAATAGAATAGAATAGAATAGAATAGAATAGAATAGAAATAGAATAGAATAGAATAGAATAGAATAGAATAGAATAGAATAGAATAGAATAGAATAGAATAGAATAGAATAGAAAGAATAGAATAGAATAGAATAGAATAGAATAGAATAGAATAGAATAGAATAGAATAGAATAGAATAGAATAGAATAGAATAGAATAGAATAGAATAGAATAGAATAGAATAGAATAGAATAGAATAGATAGAATAGAATAGACTAGAATAGAATAGAATAGAATAGAATAGAATAGAATAGAATAGAATAGAATAGAATAGATAGAATAGAATAGAATAGAATAGAATAGAATAGAATAGAATAGAATAGAATAGAATAGAATAGAATAGAATAGAATAGAATAGAATAGAATAGAATAGAATAGAATAGAATAGAATAGAATAGAATAGAATAGAATAGAATAGATAGAATAGAATAGAATAGAATAGAATAGAATAGAATAGAATAGAATAGAATAGAATAGAATAGAATAGAATAGAATAGAATAGAATAGAATAGAATAGAATAGAATAGAATAGAATAGAATAGAATAGAATAGAATAGAATAGAATAGAATAGAATAGAATAGAATAGAATAGAATAGAATAGAATAGAATAGAATAGAATAGAATAGAATAGAATAGAATAGAATAGAATAGAATAGAATAGAATAGAATAGAATAGAATAGAATAGAATAGAATAGAATAGAATAGAATAGAATAGAATAGAATAGATAGAATAGAATAGAATAGAATAGAATAGAATAGATAGAATAGAATAGAATAGAATAGAATAGAATAGAATAGAATAGAATAGAATAGAATAGAATAGAATAGAATAGAATAGAATAGAATAGACTAGAATAGAATAGACTAGAATAGAATAGAATAGAATAGAATAGAATAGAATAGAATAGAATAGATAGAATAGAATAGAATAGAACTAGAATAGAATAGAATAGAATAGAATAGAATAGAATAGAATAGAATAGAATAGAATAGAATAGAATAGAATAGAATAGAATAGAATAGAATAGAATATAGTAGAATAGACTAGAATAGACTAGAATAGACTAGAATAGACTAGAATAGACTAGAATAGACTAGAATAGACTAGAATAGACTAGAATAGACTAGAATAGACTAGAATAGAATAGAATAGAATGGAATAGAATAGAATAGAATAGACTAGAATAGACTAGAATAGACTAGAATAGACTAGAATATACTAGAATAGACCAGAATAGACTAGAATAGACTAGAATAGACTAGAATAGTCTAGAATAGACTAGAATAGACTAGAATAGACTAGAATAGACTAGAATAGACTAGAATAGACTAGAATAGACTAGAATAGTCTAGAATAGACTAGAATAGACTAGAATAGACCAGAATAGACCAGAATAGAATAGAATAGAATAGAATAGAATAGAATAGAATAGAATAGAATAGAATAGAATAGAATAGAATAGAATAGAATAGAATAGAATGAATAGAATAGAATAGAATAGAATAGAATAGAATAGAATAGAATAGAATAGAATAGAATAGAATAGAATAGAATAGAATAGAATAGAATAGAATAGAATAGAATAGAATAGAATAGAATAGAATAGAATAGAATAGAATAGAATAGAATAGAATAGAATAGAATAGAATAGAATAGAATAGAATAGAATAGAATAGAATAGAATAGAATAGAATAGAATAGAATAGAATAGAATAGAATAGAATAGAATAGAATAGAATAGAATAGAATAGAATAGAATAGAATAGAATAGAATAGAATAGAATAGAATAGAATAGAATAGAATAGGAATAGAATAGAATAGAATAGAATAGAATAGAATAGAATAGAATAGAATAGAATAGAATAGAATAGAATAGAATAGAATAGAATAGAATAGAATAGAATAGAATAGAATAGAATAGAATAGAATAGAATAGAATAGATAGAATAGAATAGAATAGAATAGAATAGAATAGAATAGAATAGAATAGAATAGAATAGAATAGAATAGAATAGATAGAATAGAATAGAATAGAATAGAATAGAATAGAAATAGAATAGAATAGAATAGAATAGATAGAATAGAATAGAATAGAATAGAATAGAATAGAATAGAATAGAATAGAATAGAATAGAATAGAATAGAATAGAATAGAATAGAATAGAATAGAATAGAATAGAATAGATAGAATAGAATAGAATAGAATAGAATAGAATAGAATAGAATAGAATAGAATAGAATAGAATAGAATAGAATAGAATAGAATAGAATAGAATAGAATAGAATAGAATAGAATAGAATAGAATAGAATAGAATAGAATAGAATAGAATAGAATAGAATAGAATAGAATAGAATAGAATAGAATAGAATAGAATAGAATAGAATAGAATAGAATAGAATAGATAGAATAGAATAGAATAGAATAGAATAGAATAGAATAGAATAGATAGAATAGAATAGAATAGAATAGAATAGAATAGAATAGAATACAAATAGAATAGAATAGAATAGAATAGAATAGAATAGAATAGAATAGAATAGAATAGAATAGAATAGAATAGAATAGAATAGAATAGAATAGAATAGAATAGAATAGAATAGAATAGAATAGAATAGAATAGAATAGAATAGAATAGAATAGATAGAATAGAATAGAATAGAATAGAATAGAATAGAATAGAATAGAATAGAATAGAATAGAATAGAATAGAATAGAATAGAATAGAATAGAATAGAATAGAATAGAATAGAATAGAATAGAATAGAATAGAATAGAATAGAATAGAATAGAATAGAATAGAATAGAATAGAATAGAATAGAATAGAATAGAATAGAATAGAATAGAATAGAATAGAATAGAATAGAATAGAATAGAATAGAATAGAATAGAATAGAATAGAATAGAATAGAATAGAATAGATAGAATAGAATAGAATAGAATAGAATAGATAGAATAGAATAGAATAGAATAGAATAAGCTAGAATAGACTAGAATAGACTAGAATAGACTAGAATAGACTAGAATAGACTAGAATAGACTAGAATAGACTAGAATAGACTAGAATAGACTAGAATAGACTAGAATAGACTAGAATAGACTAGAATAGACTAGAATAGACTAGAATAGACTAGAATAGACTAGAATAGACTAGAATAGACTAGAATAGACTAGAATAGACTAGAATAGACTAGAATAGACTAGAATAGACTAGAATAGACTAGAATAGACTAGAAAGACTAGAATAGACTAGAATAGAATAGAATAGACTAGAATAGAATAGAATAGAATAGAATAGAATAGAATAGAATAGAATAGAATAGAATAGAATAGAATAGAATAGAATAGAATAGAATAGATAGAATAGAATAGAATAGAATAGAATAGAATAGAATAGAAGAATAGAATAGAATAGAATAGAATAGAATAGAATAGAATAGAATAGAATAGAATAGAATAGAATAGAATAGAATAGAAGAATAGAATAGAATAGAATAGAATAGAATAGAATAGAATAGAATAGAATAGAATAGAATAGAATAGAATAGAATAGAATAGAATAGAATAGAATAGAATAGAATAGAATAGAATAGAATAGAATAGAATAGATAGAATAGAATAGATAGAATAGACTAGAATAGAATAGAATAGAATAGAATAGAATAGAATAGAATAGAATAGAATAGAATAGAATAGAATAGAATAGAATAGAATAGAATAGAATAGAATAGAATAGAATAGAATAGAATAGAATAGAATAGAATAGAATAGAATAGAATAGAATAGAATAGAATAGAATAGAATAGAATAGAATAGAATAGAATAGAATAGAATAGAATAGAATAGAATAGAATAGAATAGAATAGAATAGAATAGAATAGAATAGAATAGAATAGAATAGAATAGAATAGAATAGAATAGAATAGAATAGAATAGAATAGAATAGAATAGAATAGACTAGAATAGACTAGAATAGACTAGAATATAGTAGAATAGACTAGAATAGACTAGAATAGACTAGAATAGACTAGAATAGACTAGAATAGACTAGAATAGACTAGAATAGACTAGAATAGACTAGAATAGACTAGAATAGACTAGAATAGACCAGAATAGACTAGAATAGACTAGAATAGACTAGAATAGACTAGAATAGACTAGAATAGACTAGAATAGACTAGAATAGACTAGAATAGACTAGAATAGACTAGAATAGACCAGAATAGACTAGAATAGACTAGAATAGACTAGAATAGACTAGAATAGACTAGAATAGTCTAGAATAGACTAGAATAGACCAGAATAGACTAGAATAGACTAGAATATAGTAGAATAGACTAGAATAGACTAGAATAGAATAGAATAGAGCAGAATAGAATAGAATAGAATAGAATAGAATAGAATAGAAATAGAATAGAATAGAATAGAATAGAATAGAATAGAATAGAATAGAATAGAATAGAATAGAATAGAATAGAATAGAATAGAATAGAATAGAATAGAATAGAATAGAATAGAATAGAATAGAATAGAATAGAATAGAATAGAATAGAATAGAATAGAATAGAATAGAATAGAATAGAATAGAATAGAATAGAATAGAATAGAATAGAATAGAATAGAATAGAATAGAATAGAATAGAATAGAATAGAATAGAATAGAATAGAATAGAATAGAATAGAATAGAATAGAATAGAATAGAATAGAATAGAATAGAATAGAATAGAATAGAATAGAATAGAATAGAATAGAATAGAATAGAATAGAATAGAATAGAATAGATAGAATAGAATAGAATAGAATAGAATAGAATAGAATAGAATAGAATAGAATAGAATAGAATAGAATAGAATAGAATAGAATAGAATAGAATAGAATAGAATAGAATAGAATAGAATAGAATAGAATAGAATAGAATAGAATAGAATAGAATAGAATAGAATAGAATAGAATAGAATAGAATAGAATAGAATAGAATAGAATAGAATAGAATAGAATAGAATAGAATAGAATAGAATAGAATAGAAATAGAATAGAATAGAATAGAATAGAATAGATAGAATAGAATAGAATAGAATAGAATAGAATAGAATAGAATAGAATAGAATAGAATAGAATAGAATAAGAATAGAATAGAATAGAATAGAATAGAATAGAATAGAATAGAAGATAGAATAGAATAGAATAGAATAGAATAGAATAGAATAGAATAGAATAGAATAGAATATAGAATAGAATAGAAATAGAATAGAATAGAATAGAATAGAATAGAATAGAATAGAATAGAATAGAATAGATAGAATAGAATAGAATAGAATAGAATAGAATAGAATAGAATAGAATAGAATAGAATAGAATAGAATAGAATAGAATAGAATAGAATAGAATAGAATAGAATAGAAGAATAGAATAGAATAGAATAGAATAGAATAGAATAGAATAGAATAGAATAGAATAGAATAGAATAGAATAGAATAGAATAGAATAGAAGAATAGAATAGAATAGAATAGAATAGAATAGAATAGAATAGAATAGAATAGATAGAATAGAATAGAATAGAATAGAATAGAATAGAATAGAATAGAATAGAATAGAATAGAATAGAATAGATAGAATAGAATAGAATAGAATAGAATAGAATAGAATAGAATAGAATAGAATAGAATAGAATAGAATAGAATAGAATAGAATAGAATAGAATAGAATAGAATAGAATAGAATAGAATAGAATAGAATAGAATAGAATAGAATAGAATAGAATAGAATAGAATAGAATAGAATAGAATAGAATAGAATAGAATAGAATAGAATAGAATAGAATAGAATAGAATAGAATAGAATAGAATAGAATAGAATAGAATAGAATAGAATAGAATAGAATAGAATAGATAGAATAGAATAGAATAGAATAGAATAGAATAGAATAGAATAGAATAGAATAGAATAGAATAGAATAGAATAGAATAGAATAGAATAGAATAGAATAGAATAGATAGAATAGAATAGAATAGAATAGAATAGAATAGAATAGAATAGAATAGAATAGAATAGAATATAGAATAGAATAGAATAGAATAGAATAGAATAGAATAGAATAGAATAGAATAGAATAGAATAGAATAGAATAGAATAGAATAGAATAGAATAGAATATAATAGAATAGAATAGAATAGAATAGAATAGAATAGAATAGAATAGAATAGAATAGAATAGAATAGAATAGAATAGAATAGAATAGAATAGAATAGAATAGAATAGAATAGAATAGAATAGAATAGAATAGAATAGAATAGAATAGAATAGAATAGAATAGAATAGATAGAATAGAATAGAATAGAATAGAATAGAATAGAATAGAATAGAATAGAATAGAATAGAATAGAATAGAATAGATAGAATAGAATAGAATAGAATAGAATAGAATAGAATAGAATAGAATAGAATAGAATAGAATAGAATAGAATAGAATAGAATAGAATAGAATAGAATAGAATAGAATAGAATAGAATAGAATATAGAATAGAATAGAATAGAATAGAATAGAATAGAATAGAATAGAATAGAATAGAATAGAATAGAATAGAATAGAATAGAATAGAATAGAATAGAATAGAATAGAATAGAATAGAATAGAATAGAATAGAATAGAATAGAATAGAATAGAATAGAATAGAATAGAATAGAATAGAATAGAATAGAATAGAATAGAATAGAATAGAATAGAATAGAATAGAATAGAATAGAATAGAATAGAATAGAATAGAATAGAATAGAATAGAATAGAATAGAATAGAATAGAATAGAATAGAATAGAATAGAATAGAATAGAATAGAATAGAATAGAATAGAATAGAATAGAATAGAATAGAATAGAATAGAATAGAATAGAATAGAATAGAATAGAATAGAATAGAATAGAATAGAATAGAATAGAATAGAATAGAATAGAATAGAATAGAATAGAATAGAATAGAATAGAATAGAATAGAATAGAATAGAATAGAATAGAATAGAATAGAATAGAATAGAATAGAATAGAATAGAATAGAATAGAATAGAATAGAATAGAATAGAATAGAATAGAATAGAATAGAATAGAATAGAATAGAATAGAATAGAATAGAATAGAATAGAATAGAATAGAATAGAATAGAATAGAATAGAATAGAATAGAATAGAATAGAATAGAATAGAATAGAATAGAATAGAATAGAATAGAATAGAATAGAATAGAATAGAATAGAATAGAATAGAATAGAATAGAATAGAATAGAATAGAATAGAATAGAATAGAATAGAATAGAATAGAATAGAATAGAATAGAATAGAATAGAATAGAATAGAATAGAATAGAATAGAATAGAATAGAATAGAATAGAATAGAATAGAATAGAATAGAATAGAATAGAATAGAATAGAATAGAATAGAATAGAATAGAATAGAATAGAATAGAATAGAATAGAATAGAATAGAATAGAATAGAATAGAATAGAATAGAATAGAATAGAATAGAATAGAATAGAATAGAATAGAATAGAATAGAATAGAATAGAATAGAATAGAATAGAATAGAATAGAATAGAATAGAATAGAATAGAATAGAATAGAATAGAATAGAATAGAATAGAATAGAATAGAATAGAATAGAATAGAATAGAATAGAATAGAATAGAATAGAATAGAATAGAATAGAATAGAATAGAATAGAATAGAATAGAATAGAATAGAATAGAATAGAATAGAATAGAATAGAATAGAATAGAATAGAATAGAATAGAATAGAATAGAATAGAATAGAATAGAATAGAATAGAATAGAATAGAATAGAAAGAATAGAATAGAATAGATTGAATTAGTATTGATTAGTAGTAATAGAATAGATTAGAATAGAGATAGAATAGATTTGATAGAATAGAATAGATATAGAATAGAATAGAATAGAATAGAATAGAATAGATAGAATAGATTGAATAGATAGAATAGATATAGAATAGAATAGAATAGAATAGAATAGAATAGAATAGAATAGAATAGAATAGAATAGAATAGAATAGAATAGAATAGAATAGAATAGAATAGAATAGAATAGAATAGAATAGAATAGAATAGAATAGAATAGAATAGAATAGAATAGAATAGAATAGAATAGAATAGAATAGAATAGAATAGAATAGAATAGAATAGAATAGAATAGAATAGAATAGAATAGAATAGAATAGAATAGAATAGAATAGAATAGAATAGAATAGAATAGAATAGAATAGAATAGAATAGAATAGAATAGAATAGAATAGAATAGAATAGAATAGAATAGATAGAATAGAATAGAATAGAATAGAATAGAATAGAATAGAATAGAATAGAATAGAATAGAATAGAATAGAATAGAATAGAATAGAATAGAATAGAATAGAATAGAATAGAATAGAATAGAATAGAATAGAATAGAATAGAATAGAATAGAATAGAATAGAATAGAATAGAATAGAATAGAATAGAATAGAATAGAATAGAATAGAATAGAATAGAATAGAATAGAATAGAATAGAATAGAATAGAATAGAATAGAATAGAATAGAATAGAATAGAATAGAATAGAATAGAATAGAATAGAATCGAATAGAATAGAATAGAATAGAATAGAATAGAATAGAATAGAATAGAATAGAATAGAATAGAATAGAATAGAATAGAATAGAATAGAATAGAATAGAATAGAATAGAATAGAATAGAATAGAATAGAATAGAATAGAATAGAATAGAATAGAATAGAATAGAATAGAATAGAATAGAATAGAATAGAATAGAATAGAATAGAATAGAATAGAATAGAATAGAATAGAATAGAATAGAATAGAATAGAATAGAATAGAATAGAATAGAATAGAATAGAATAGAATAGAATAGAATAGAATAGAATAGAATAGAATAGAATAGAATAGAATAGAATAGAATAGAATAGAATAGAATAGAATAGAATAGAATAGAATAGAATAGAATAGAATAGAATAGAATAGAATAGAATAGAATAGAATAGAATAGAATAGAATAGAATAGAATAGAATAGAATAGAATAGAATAGAATAGAATAGAATAGAATAGAATAGAATAGAATAGAATAGAATAGAATAGAATAGAATAGAATAGAATAGAATAGAATAGAATAGAATAGAATAGAATAGAATAGAATAGAATAGAATAGAATAGAATAGAATAGAATAGAATAGAATAGAATAGAATAGAATAGAATAGAATAGAATAGAATAGAATAGAATAGAATAGAATAGAATAGAATAGAATAGAATAGAATAGAATAGAATAGAATAGAATAGAATAGAATAGAATAGAATAGAATAGAATAGAATAGAATAGAATAGAATAGAATAGAATAGAATAGAATAGAATAGAATAGAATAGAATAGAATAGAATAGAATAGAATAGAATAGAATAGAATAGAATAGAATAGAATAGAATAGAATAGAATAGAATAGAATAGAATAGAATAGAATAGAATAGAATAGAATAGAATAGAATAGAATAGAATAGAATAGAATAGAATAGAATAGAATAGAATAGAATAGAATAGAATAGAATAGAATAGAATAGAATAGAATAGAATAGAATAGAATAGAATAGAATAGAATAGAATAGAATAGAATAGAATAGAATAGAATAGAATAGAATAGAATAGAATAGAATAGAATAGAATAGAATAGAATAGAATAGAATAGAATAGAATAGAATAGAATAGAATAGAATAGAATAGAATAGAATAGAATAGAATAGAATAGAATAGAATAGAATAGAATAGAATAGAATAGAATAGAATAGAATAGAATAGAATAGAATAGAATAGAATAGAATAGAATAGAATAGAATAGAATAGAATAGAATAGAATAGAATAGAATAGAATAGAATAGAATAGAATAGAATAGAATAGAATAGAATAGAATAGAATAGAATAGAATAGAATAGAATAGAATAGAATAGAATAGAATAGAATAGAATAGAATAGAATAGAATAGAATAGAATAGAATAGAATAGAATAGAATAGAATAGAATAGAATAGAATAGAATAGAATAGAATAGAATAGAATAGAATAGAATAGAATAGAATAGAATAGAATAGAATAGAATAGAATAGAATAGAATAGAATAGAATAGAATAGAATAGAATAGAATAGAATAGAATAGAATAGAATAGAATAGAATAGAATAGAATAGAATAGAATAGAATAGAATAGAATAGAATAGAATAGAATAGAATAGAATAGAATAGAATAGAATAGAATAGAATAGAATAGAATAGAATAGAATAGAATAGAATAGAATAGAATAGAATAGAATAGAATAGAATAGAATAGAATAGAATAGAATAGAATAGAATAGAATAGAATAGAATAGAATAGAATAGAATAGAATAGAATAGAATAGAATAGAATAGAATAGAATAGAATAGAATAGAATAGAATAGAATAGAATAGAATAGAATAGAATAGAATAGAATAGAATAGAATAGAATAGAATAGAATAGAATAGAATAGAATAGAATAGAATAGAATAGAATAGAATAGAATAGAATAGAATAGAATAGAATAGAATAGAATAGAATAGAATAGAATAGAATAGAATAGAATAGAATAGAATAGAATAGAATAGAATAGAATAGAATAGAATAGAATAGAATAGAATAGAATAGAATAGAATAGAATAGAATAGAATAGAATAGAATAGAATAGAATAGAATAGAATAGAATAGAATAGAATAGAATAGAATAGAATAGAATAGAATAGAATAGAATAGAATAGAATAGAATAGAATAGAATAGAATAGAATAGAATAGAATAGAATAGAATAGAATAGAATAGAATAGAATAGAATAGAATAGAATAGAATAGATTAGAATAGAATAGAATAGAATAGAATAGAATAGAATAGAATAGAATAGAATAGAATAGAATAGAATAGAATAGAATAGAATAGAATAGAATAGAATAGAATAGAATAGAATAGAATAGAATAGAATAGAATAGAATAGAATAGAATAGAATAGAATAGAATAGAATAGAATAGAATAGAATAGAATAGAATAGAATAGAATAGAATAGAATAGAATAGAATAGAATAGAATAGAATAGAATAGAATAGAATAGAATAGAATAGAATAGAATAGAATAGAATAGAATAGAATAGAATAGAATAGAATAGAATAGAATAGAATAGAATAGTATAGATTAGAATTGATTAGATTAGAATAGAATAGATTAGAATAGAATTGAATAGGAATAGATTAGAATAGATAGATTATTGATTAGAAGTAGAATAAGAATAGAATAGAATAGATTGTATAAATAGAATAGAATAGAATTGAATTAGATTGAGATTAGTTTAGAATAGATGAGAATATTGAATAGAATTGAAGTTAGAATAGAATAGAATAGAATAGATAGATTAGAATAGAATAGAATAGTTTAGTTTAGATGAATTAGATTTAATAGAATAGTATAGAATAGAATAGAATAGTATTGAATAGAATAGATTAGAGAGAGATAGAATTAATAGATTGAATAGAATAGAATAGAATAGAATAGAATAGAATAGAATAGAATAGAATAGAATAGAATAGACTAGAATAGTCTATTCTATTCTATTCTATTCTATTCTATTCTATTCTATTCTATTCTATTCTATTCTATTCTATTCTATTCTATTCTATTCTATTCTATTCTATTCTATTCTATTCTATTCTATTCTATTCTATCTATTCTATTCTATTCTATTCTATTCTATTCTATTCTATTCTATTCTATTCTATTCTATTCTATTCTATTCTATTCTATTCTATTCTATTCTATTCTATTCTATTCTATTCTATTCTATTCTATTCTATTCTATTCTATTCTATTCTATTCTATTCTATTCTATTCTATTCTATTCTATTCTATTCTATTCTATTCTATTCTATTCTATTCTATTCTATTCTATTCTATTCTATTCTATTCTATTCTATTCTATTCTATTCTATTCTATTCTATTCTATTCTATTCTATTCTATTCTATTCTATTCTATTCTATTCTATTCTATTCTATTCTATTCTATTCTATTCTATTCTATTCTATTCTATTCTATTCTATTCTATTCTATTCTATTCTATTCTATTCTATTCTATTCTATTCTATTCTATTCTATTCTATTCTATTCTATTCTATTCTATTCTATTCTATTCTATTCTATTCTATTCTATTCTATTCTATTCTATTCTATTCTATTCTATGCTATTCTATTCTATTCTATTCTATTCTATTCTATTCTATTCTATTCTATTCTATTCTATTCTATTCTATTCTATTCTATTCTATTCTATTCTATTCTATTCTATTCTATTCTATTCTATTCTATTCTATTCTATTCTATTCTATTCTATTCTATTCTATTCTATTCTATTCTATTCTATTCTATTCTATTCTATTCTATTCTATTCTATTCTATTCTATTCTATTCTATTCTATTCTATTCTATTCTATTCTATTCTATTCTATTCTATTCTATTCTATTCGATTCTATTCTATTCTATTCTATTCTATTCTATTCTATTCTATTCTATTCTATTCTATTCTATTCTATTCTATTCTATTCTATTCTATTCTATTCTATTCTATTCTATTCTATTCTATTCTATTCTATTCTATTCTATTCTATTCTATTCTATTCTATTCTATTCTATTCTATTCTATTCTATTCTATTCTATTCTATTCTATTCTATTCTATTCTATTCTATTCTATTCTATTCTATTCTATTCTATTCTATTCTATTCTATTCTATTCTATTCTATTCTATTCTATTCTATTCTATTCTATTCTATTCTATTCTATTCTATTCTATTCTATTCTATTCTATTCTATTCTATTCTATTCTATTCTATTCTATTCTATTCTATTCTATTCTATTCTATTCTATTCTATTCTATTCTATTCTATTCTATTCTATTCTATTCTATTCTATTCTATTCTATTCTATTCTATTCTATTCTATTCTATTCTATTCTATTCTATTCTATTCTATTCTATTCTATTCTATTCTATTCTATTCTATTCTATTCTATTCTATTCTATTCTATTCTATTCTATTCTATTCTATTCTATTCTATTCTATTCTATTCTATTCTATTCTATTCTATTCTATTCTATTCTATTCTATTCTATTCTATTCTATTCTATTCTATTCTATTCTATTCTATTCTATTCTATTCTATTCTATTCTATTCTATTCTATTCTATTCTATTCTATTCTATTCTATTCTATTCTATTCTATTCTATTCTATTCTATTCTATTCTATTCTATTCTATTCTATTCTATTCTATTCTATTCTATTCTATTCTATTCTATTCTATTCTATTCTATTCTATTCTATTCTATTCTATTCTATTCTATTCTATTCTATTCTATTCTATTCTATTCTATTCTATTCTATTCTATTCTATTCTATTCTATTCTATTCTATTCTATTCTATTCTATTCTATTCTATTCTATTCTATTCTATTCTATTCTATTCTATTCTATTCTATTCTATTCTATTCTATTCTATTCTATTCTATTCTATTCTATTCTATTCTATTCTATTCTATTCTATTCTATTCTATTCTATTCTATTCTATTCTATTCTATTCTATTCTATTCTATTCTATTCTATTCTATTCTATTCTATTCTATTCTATTCTATTCTATTCTATTCTATTCTATTCTATTCTATTCTATTCTATTCTATTCTATTCTATTCTATTCTATTCTATTCTATTCTATTCTATTCTATTCTATTCTATTCTATTCTATTCTATTCTATTCTATTCTATTCTATTCTATTCTATTCTATTCTATTCTATTCTATTCTATTCTATTCTATTCTATTCTATTCTATTCTATTCTATTCTATTCTATTCTATTCTATTCTATTCTATTCTATTCTATTCTATTCTATTCTATTCTATTCTATTCTATTCTATTCTATTCTATTCTATTCTATTCTATTCTATTCTATTCTATTCTATTCTATTCTATTCTATTCTATTCTATTCTATTCTATTCTATTCTATTCTATTCTATTCTATTCTATTCTATTCTATTCTATTCTATTCTATTCTATTCTATTCTATTCTATTCTATTCTATTCTATTCTATTCTATTCTATTCTATTCTATTCTATTCTATTCTATTCTATTCTATTCTATTCTATTCTATTCTATTCTATTCTATTCTATTCTATTCTATTCTATTCTATTCTATTCTATTCTATTCTATTCTATTCTATTCTATTCTATTCTATTCTATTCTATTCTATTCTATTCTATTCTATTCTATTCTATTCTATTCTATTCTATTCTATTCTATTCTATTCTATTCTATTCTATTCTATTCTATTCTATTCTATTCTATTCTATTCTATTCTATTCTATTCTATTCTATTCTATTCTATTCTATTCTATTCTATTCTATTCTATTCTATTCTATTCTATTCTATTCTATTCTATTCTATTCTATTCTATTCTATTCTATTCTATTCTATTCTATTCTATTCTATTCTATTCTATTCTATTCTATTCTATTCTATTCTATTCTATTCTATTCTATTCTATTCTATTCTATTCTATTCTATTCTATTCTATTCTATTCTATTCTATTCTATTCTATTCTATTCTATTCTATTCTATTCTATTCTATTCTATTCTATTCTATTCTATTCTATTCTATTCTATTCTATTCTATTCTATTCTATTCTATTCTATTCTATTCTATTCTATTCTATTCTATTCTATTCTATTCTATTCTATTCTATTCTATTCTATTCTATTCTATTCTATTCTATTCTATTCTATTCTATTCTATTCTATTCTATTCTATTCTATTCTATTCTATTCTATTCTATTCTATTCTATTCTATTCTATTCTATTCTATTCTATTCTATTCTATTCTATTCTATTCTATTCTATTCTATTCTATTCTATTCTATTCTATTCTATTCTATTCTATTCTATTCTATTCTATTCTATTCTATTCTATTCTATTCTATTCTATTCTATTCTATTCTATTCTATTCTATTCTATTCTATTCTATTCTATTCTATTCTATTCTATTCTATTCTATTCTATTCTATTCTATTCTATTCTATTCTATTCTATTCTATTCTATTCTATTCTATTCTATTCTATTCTATTCTATTCTATTCTATTCTATTCTATTCTATTCTATTCTATTCTATTCTATTCTATTCTATTCTATTCTATTCTATTCTATTCTATTCTATTCTATTCTATTCTATTCTATTCTATTCTATTCTATTCTATTCTATTCTATCTATTCTATTCTATTCTATTCTATTCTATTCTATTCTATTCTATTCTATTCTATTCTATTCTATTCTATTCTATTCTATTCTATTCTATTCTATTCTATTCTATCTATTCTATTCTATTCTATTCTATTCTATTCTATTCTATTCTATTCTATTCTATTCTATTCTATTCTATTCTATTCTATTCTATTCTATTCTATTCTATTCTATTCTATTCTATTCTATTCTATTCTATTCTATTCTATTCTATTCTATTCTATTCTATTCTATTCTATTCTATTCTATTCTATTCTATTCTATTCTATTCTATTCTATTCTATTCTATTCTATTCTATTCTATTCTATCTATTCTATTCTATTCTATTCTATCTATTCTATTCTATTCTATTCTATTCTATTCTATTCTATTCTATTCTATCTATTCTATTCTATTCTATTCTATTCTATTCTATTCTATTCTATTCTATTCTATTCTATTCTATTCTATTCTATCTATTCTATTCTATTCTATTCTATCTATTCTATTCTATTCTATTCTATTCATTCTATTCTATTCTATTCTATTCTATTCTATTCTATTCTATTCTATTCTATTCTATTCTATTCTATTCTATTCTATTCTATCTATTCTATTCTATTCTATTCTATTCTATTCTATTCTATTCTATTCTATTCTATTCTATTCTATTTCTATTCTATTCTATTCTATTCTATTCTATTCTATTCTATTCTATTCTATTCTATTCTATTCTATTCTATTCTATTCTATTCTATTCTATTCTATTCTATTCTATTCTATTCTATTCTATTCTATTCTATTCTATTCTAGTCTATTCTATTCTATTCTATTCTATTCTATTCTATTCTATTCTATTCTATTCTATTCTATTCTATTCTATTCTATTCTATTCTATTCTATTCTATTCTATCTATTCTATTCTATTCTATTCTATTCTATTCTATTCTATTCTATTCTATTCTATTCTATTCTATTCTATTCTATTCTATCTATTCTATTCTATTCTATTCTATTCTATCTATCTATTCTATTCTATTCTATTCTATTCTATTCTATTCTATTCTATTCTATTCTATTCTATCTATCTATTCTATTCTATCTATTCTATTCTATTCTATTCTATTCTATTCTATTCTATTCTATTCTATTCTATTCTATTCTATTCTATTCTATTCTATTCTATTCTATCTATTCTATTCTATTCTATTCTATTCTATTCTATTCTATCTATTCTATTCTATTCTATTCTATTCTATCTATTCTATTCTATTCTATTCTATTCTATTCTATTCTATTCTATTCTATTCTATTCTATTCTATTCTATTCTATTCTATTCTATTCTATTCTATTCTATTCTATTCTATTCTATTCTATTCTATTCTATCTATTCTATTCTATCTATTCTATTCTATTCTATTCTATTCTATTCTATTCTATTCTATTCTATTCTATTCTATCTATTCTATTCTATTCTATTCTATTCTATTCTATCTATTCTATTCTATTCTATTCTATTCTATTCTATTCTATTCTATTCTATTCTATTCTATTCTATTCTATTCTATTCTATTCTATTCTATTCTATTCTATCTATTCTATTCTATTCTATTCTATTCTATTCTATTCTATTCTATTCTATTCTATTCTATTCTATTCTATTCTATTCTATCTATTCTATTCTATTCTATTCTATTCTATTCTATTCTATTCTATTCTATTCTATTCTATTCTATTCTATTCTATTCTATTCTATTCTATTCTATTCTATTCTATTCTATTCTATTCTATTCTATTCTTTCTATTCTATTCTATTCTATTCTATTCTATTCTATTCTATTCTATTCTATTCTATTCTATTCTATTCTATTCTATTCTATTCTATTCTATTCTATCTATTCTATTCTATTCTATTCTATTCTATTCTATTCTATTCTATTCTATTCTATTCTATTCTATTCTATTCTATTCTATTCTATTCTATTCTATTCTATTCTATTCTATCTATTCTATTCTATTCTATTCTATTCTATTTCTATTCTATTCTATTCTATTCTATTCTATTCTATTCTATTCTATTCTATTCTATTCTATTCTATTCTATTCTATTCTATTCTATTCTATTCTATTCTATTCTATTCTATTCTATTCTATTCTATTCTATTCTATTCTATTCTATTCTATTCTATTCTATTCTATTCTATTCTATTCTATTCTAGTCTATTCTATTCTATTCTATTCTATTCTATTCTATTCTATTCTATTCTATTCTATCTATTCTATTCTATTCTATTCTATTCTATTCTATTCTATTCTATTCTATCTATTCTATTCTATTCTATTCTATTCTATCTATTCTATTCTATTCTATTCTATTCTATCTATTCTATTCTATTCTATTCTATCTATTCTATTCTATTCTATTCTATTCTATTCTTTCTATTCTATTCTATTCTATTCTATTCTATTCTATTCTATTCTATTCTATTCTATTCTATTCTATTCTATTCTATTCTATTCTATTCTATTCTATTCTATTCTATTCTATTCTATTCTATTCTATTCTATTCTATTTCTATTCTATTCTATTCTATTCTATTCTATTCTATTCTATTCTATCTATTCTATTCTATTCTATTCTATTCTATTCTATTCTATTCTATTCTATTCTATTCTATTCTATTCTATTCTATTCTATTCTATTCTATTCTATTCTATTCTATTCTATCTATTCTATTCTATTCTATTCTATTCTATTCTATTCTATTCTATTCTATTCTATTCTATTCTATTCTATTCTATTCTATTCTATTCTATTCTATTCTATTCTATTCTATTCTATTCTATTCTATTCTATTCTATTCTATTCTATTCTATTCTATTCTATTCTATTCTATTCTATTCTATTCTATTCTATTCTATTCTATTCTATTCTATTCTATTCTATTCTATTCTATTTCTATTCTATTCTATTCTATTCTATTCTATTCTATTCTATTCTATTCTATTCTATTCTATTCTATTCTATTCTATTCTATTCTATTCTATTCTATCTATTCTATTCTATTCTATTCTATTCTATTCTATTCTATTCTATTCTATTCTATTCTATTCTATTCTATTCTATTCTATTCTATTCTATTCTATTCTATTCTATTCTATTCTATTCTATTCTATTCTATTCTATTCTATTCTATTCTATTCTATTCTATTCTATTCTATTCTATTCTATTCTATTCTATTCTATTCTATTCTATTCTATTCTATTCTATTCTATTCTATTCTATTCTATTCTATTCTATTCTATTCTATTCTATTCTATTCTATTCTATTCTATTCTATTCTATCTATTCTATTCTATTCTATTCTATTCTATTCTATTCTATTCTATTCTATTCTATTCTATTCTATTCTATTCTATTCTATTCTATTCTATTCTAGTTCTATTCTATTCTATTCTATTCTATTCTATTCTATTCTATTCTATTCTATTCTATTCTATTCTATTCTATTCTATTCTATTCTATTCTATTCTATTCTATTCTATTCTATTCTAATTCTATTCTATTCTATTCTATT
>CAKNFA010000006.1:0-19452 GCA_930367235.1 Sarcophaga rosellei | reverse complement strand
GAATAGAATAGAATAGAATAGAATAGAATAGAATAGAATAGAATAGAATAGAATAGAATAGAATAGAATAGAATAGAATAGAATAGAATAGAATAGAATAGAATAGAATAGAATAGAATAGAATAGAATAGAATAGAATAGAATAGAATAGAATAGAATAGAATAGAATAGAATAGAATAGAATAGAATAGAATAGAATAGAATAGAATAGAATAGAATAGAATAGAATAGAATAGAATAGAATAGAATAGAATAGAATAGAATAGAATAGAATAGAATAGAATAGAATAGAATAGAATAGAATAGAATAGAATAGAATAGAATAGAATAGAATAGAATAGAATAGAATAGAATAGAATAGAATAGAATAGAATAGAATAGAATAGAATAGAATAGAATAGAATAGAATAGAATAGAATAGAATAGAATAGAATAGAATAGAATAGAATAGAATAGAATAGAATAGAATAGAATAGAATAGAATAGAATAGAATAGAATAGAATAGAATAGAATAGAATAGAATAGAATAGAATAGAATAGAATAGAATAGAATAGAATAGAATAGAATAGAATAGAATAGAATAGAATAGAATAGAATAGAATAGAATAGAATAGAATAGAATAGAATAGAATAGAATAGAATAGAATAGAATAGAATAGAATAGAATAGAATAGAATAGAATAGAATAGAATAGAATAGAATAGAATAGAATAGAATAGAATAGAATAGAATAGAATAGAATAGAATAGAATAGAATAGAATAGAATAGAATAGAATAGAATAGAATAGAATAGAATAGAATAGAATAGAATAGAATAGAATAGAATAGAATAGAATAGAATAGAATAGAATAGAATAGAATAGAATAGAATAGAATAGAATAGAATAGAATAGAATAGAATAGAATAGAATAGAATAGAATAGAATAGAATAGAATAGAATAGAATAGAATAGAATAGAATAGAATAGAATAGAATAGAATAGAATAGAATAGAATAGAATAGAATAGAATAGAATAGAATAGAATAGAATAGAATAGAATAGAATAGAATAGAATAGAATAGAATAGAATAGAATAGAATAGAATAGAATAGAATAGAATAGAATAGAATAGAATAGAATAGAATAGAATAGAATAGAATAGAATAGAATAGAATAGAATAGAATAGAATAGAATAGAATAGAATAGAATAGAATAGAATAGAATAGAATAGAATAGAATAGAATAGAATAGAATAGAATAGAATAGAATAGAATAGAATAGAATAGAATAGAATAGAATAGAATAGAATAGAATAGAATAGAATAGAATAGAATAGAATAGAATAGAATAGAATAGAATAGAATAGAATAGAATAGAATAGAATAGAATAGAATAGAATAGAATAGAATAGAATAGAATAGAATAGAATAGAATAGAATAGAATAGAATAGAATAGAATAGAATAGAATAGAATAGAATAGAATAGAATAGAATAGAATAGAATAGAATAGAATAGAATAGAATAGAATAGAATAGAATAGAATAGAATAGAATAGAATAGAATAGAATAGAATAGAATAGAATAGAATAGAATAGAATAGAATAGAATAGAATAGAATAGAATAGAATAGAATAGAATAGAATAGAATAGAATAGAATAGAATAGAATAGAATAGAATAGAATAGAATAGAATAGAATAGAATAGAATAGAATAGAATAGAATAGAATAGAATAGAATAGAATAGAATAGAATAGAATAGAATAGAATAGAATAGAATAGAATAGAATAGAATAGAATAGAATAGAATAGAATAGAATAGAATAGAATAGAATAGAATAGAATAGAATAGAATAGAATAGAATAGAATAGAATAGAATAGAATAGAATAGAATAGAATAGAATAGAATAGAATAGAATAGAATAGAATAGAATAGAATAGAATAGAATAGAATAGAATAGAATAGAATAGAATAGAATAGAATAGAATAGAATAGAATAGAATAGAATAGAATAGAATAGAATAGAATAGAATAGAATAGAATAGAATAGAATAGAATAGAATAGAATAGAATAGAATAGAATAGAATAGAATAGAATAGAATAGAATAGAATAGAATAGAATAGAATAGAATAGAATAGAATAGAATAGAATAGAATAGAATAGAATAGAATAGAATAGAATAGAATAGAATAGAATAGAATAGAATAGAATAGAATAGAATAGAATAGAATAGAATAGAATAGAATAGAATAGAATAGAATAGAATAGAATAGAATAGAATAGAATAGAATAGAATAGAATAGAATAGAATAGAATAGAATAGAATAGAATAGAATAGAATAGAATAGAATAGAATCGAATAGAATAGAATAGAATAGAATAGAATAGAATAGAATAGAATAGAATAGAATAGAATAGAATAGAATAGAATAGAATAGAATAGAATAGAATAGAATAGAATAGAATAGAATAGAATAGAATAGAATAGAATAGAATAGAATAGAATAGAATAGAATAGAATAGAATAGAATAGAATAGAATAGAATAGAATAGAATAGAATAGAATAGAATAGAATAGAATAGAATAGAATAGAATAGAATAGAATAGAATAGAATAGAATAGAATAGAATAGAATAGAATAGAATAGAATAGAATAGAATAGAATAGAATAGAATAGAATAGAATAGAATAGAATAGAATAGAATAGAATAGAATAGAATAGAATAGAATAGAATAGAATAGAATAGAATAGAATAGAATAGAATAGAATAGAATAGAATAGAATAGAATAGAATAGAATAGAATAGAATAGAATAGAATAGAATAGAATAGAATAGAATAGAATAGAATAGAATAGAATAGAATAGAATAGAATAGAATAGAATAGAATAGAATAGAATAGAATAGAATAGAATAGAATAGAATAGAATAGAATAGAATAGAATAGAATAGAATAGAATAGAATAGAATAGAATAGAATAGAATAGAATAGAATAGAATAGAATAGAATAGAATAGAATAGAATAGAATAGAATAGAATAGAATAGAATAGAATAGAATAGAATAGAATAGAATAGAATAGAATAGAATAGAATAGAATAGAATAGAATAGAATAGAATAGAATAGAATAGAATAGAATAGAATAGAATAGAATAGAATAGAATAGAATAGAATAGAATAGAATAGAATAGAATAGAATAGAATAGAATAGAATAGAATAGAATAGAATAGAATAGAATAGAATAGAATAGAATAGAATAGAATAGAATAGAATAGAATAGAATAGAATAGAATAGAATAGAATAGAATAGAATAGAATAGAATAGAATAGAATAGAATAGAATAGAATAGAATAGAATAGAATAGAATAGAATAGAATAGAATAGAATAGAATAGAATAGAATAGAATAGAATAGAATAGAATAGAATAGAATAGAATAGAATAGAATAGAATAGAATAGAATAGAATAGAATAGAATAGAATAGAATAGAATAGAATAGAATAGAATAGAATAGAATAGAATAGAATAGAATAGAATAGAATAGAATAGAATAGAATAGAATAGAATAGAATAGAATAGAATAGAATAGAATAGAATAGAATAGAATAGAATAGAATAGAATAGAATAGAATAGAATAGAATAGAATAGAATAGAATAGAATAGAATAGAATAGAATAGAATAGAATAGAATAGAATAGAATAGAATAGAATAGAATAGAATAGAATAGAATAGAATAGAATAGAATAGAATAGAATAGAATAGAATAGAATAGAATAGAATAGAATAGAATAGAATAGAATAGAATAGAATAGAATAGAATAGAATAGAATAGAATAGAATAGAATAGAATAGAATAGAATAGAATAGAATAGAATAGAATAGAATAGAATAGAATAGAATAGAATAGAATAGAATAGAATAGAATAGAATAGAATAGAATAGAATAGAATAGAATAGAATAGAATAGAATAGAATAGAATAGAATAGAATAGAATAGAATAGAATAGAATAGAATAGAATAGAATAGAATAGAATAGAATAGAATAGAATAGAATAGAATAGAATAGAATAGAATAGAATAGAATAGAATAGAATAGAATAGAATAGAATAGAATAGAATAGAATAGAATAGAATAGAATAGAATAGAATAGAATAGAATAGAATAGAATAGAATAGAATAGAATAGAATAGAATAGAATAGAATAGAATAGAATAGAATAGAATAGAATAGAATAGAATAGAATAGAATAGAATAGAATAGAATAGAATAGAATAGAATAGAATAGAATAGAATAGAATAGAATAGAATAGAATAGAATAGAATAGAATAGAATAGAATAGAATAGAATAGAATAGAATAGAATAGAATAGAATAGAATAGAATAGAATAGAATAGAATAGAATAGAATAGAATAGAATAGAATAGAATAGAATAGAATAGAATAGAATAGAATAGAATAGAATAGAATAGAATAGAATAGAATAGAATAGAATAGAATAGAATAGAATAGAATAGAATAGAATAGAATAGAATAGAATAGAATAGAATAGAATAGAATAGAATAGAATAGAATAGAATAGAATAGAATAGAATAGAATAGAATAGAATAGAATAGAATAGAATAGAATAGAATAGAATAGAATAGAATAGAATAGAATAGAATAGAATAGAATAGAATAGAATAGAATAGAATAGAATAGAATAGAATAGAATAGAATAGAATAGAATAGAATAGAATAGAATAGAATAGAATAGAATAGAATAGAATAGAATAGAATAGAATAGAATAGAATAGAATAGAATAGAATAGAATAGAATAGAATAGAATAGAATAGAATAGAATAGAATAGAATAGAATAGAATAGAATAGAATAGAATAGAATAGAATAGAATAGAATAGAATAGAATAGAATAGAATAGAATAGAATAGAATAGAATAGAATAGAATAGAATAGAATAGAATAGAATAGAATAGAATAGAATAGAATAGAATAGAATAGAATAGAATAGAATAGAATAGAATAGAATAGAATAGAATAGAATAGAATAGAATAGAATAGAATAGAATAGAATAGAATAGAATAGAATAGAATAGAATAGAATAGAATAGAATAGAATAGAATAGAATAGAATAGAATAGAATAGAATAGAATAGAATAGAATAGAATAGAATAGAATAGAATAGAATAGAATAGAATAGAATAGAATAGAATAGAATAGAATAGAATAGAATAGAATAGAATAGAATAGAATAGAATAGAATAGAATAGAATAGAATAGAATAGAATAGAATAGAATAGAATAGAATAGAATAGAATAGAATAGAATAGAATAGAATAGAATAGAATAGAATAGAATAGAATAGAATAGAATAGAATAGAATAGAATAGAATAGAATAGAATAGAATAGAATAGAATAGAATAGAATAGAATAGAATAGAATAGAATAGAATAGAATAGAATAGAATAGAATAGAATAGAATAGAATAGAATAGAATAGAATAGAATAGAATAGAATAGAATAGAATAGAATAGAATAGAATAGAATAGAATAGAATAGAATAGAATAGAATAGAATAGAATAGAATAGAATAGAATAGAATAGAATAGAATAGAATAGAATAGAATAGAATAGAATAGAATAGAATAGAATAGAATAGAATAGAATAGAATAGAATAGAATAGAATAGAATAGAATAGAATAGAATAGAATAGAATAGAATAGAATAGAATAGAATAGAATAGAATAGAATAGAATAGAATAGAATAGAATAGAATAGAATAGAATAGAATAGAATAGAATAGAATAGAATAGAATAGAATAGAATAGAATAGAATAGAATAGAATAGAATAGAATAGAATAGAATAGAATAGAATAGAATAGAATAGAATAGAATAGAATAGAATAGAATAGAATAGAATAGAATAGAATAGAATAGAATAGAATAGAATAGAATAGAATAGAATAGAATAGAATAGAATAGAATAGAATAGAATAGAATAGAATAGAATAGAATAGAATAGAATAGAATAGAATAGAATAGAATAGAATAGAATAGAATAGAATAGAATAGAATAGAATAGAATAGAATAGAATAGAATAGAATAGAATAGAATAGAATAGAATAGAATAGAATAGAATAGAATAGAATAGAATAGAATAGAATAGAATAGAATAGAATAGAATAGAATAGAATAGAATAGAATAGAATAGAATAGAATAGAATAGAATAGAATAGAATAGAATAGAATAGAATAGAATAGAATAGAATAGAATAGAATAGAATAGAATAGAATAGAATAGAATAGAATAGAATAGAATAGAATAGAATAGAATAGAATAGAATAGAATAGAATAGAATAGAATAGAATAGAATAGAATAGAATAGAATAGAATAGAATAGAATAGAATAGAATAGAATAGAATAGAATAGAATAGAATAGAATAGACTATAATAGACTAGAATAGACTAGAATAGACTAGAATAGACTAGAATAGACTAGAATAGACTAGAATAGACTAGAATAGACTAGAATAGACTAGAATAGACTAGAATAGAATAGAATAGAATAGAATAGAATAGAATAGAATAGAATAGAATAGAATAGAATAGAATAGAATAGAATAGAATAGAATAGAATAGAATAGAATAGAATAGAATAGAATAGAATAGAATAGAATAGAATAGAATAGAATAGAATAGAATAGAATAGAATAGAATAGAATAGAATAGAATAGAATAGAATAGAATAGAATAGAATAGAATAGAATAGAATAGAATAGAATAGAATAGAATAGAATAGAATAGAATAGAATAGAATAGAATAGAATAGAATAGAATAGAATAGAATAGAATAGAATAGAATAGAATAGAATAGAATAGAATAGACTAGAATAGACTAGAATAGACTAGAATAGACTAGAATAGAATAGAATAGACTAGAATAGACTAGAATAGACTAGAATAGACTAGAATAGACTAGAATAGACTAGAATAGACTAGAATAGACTAGAATATAGTAGAATAGAGTAGAATAGACTAGAATAGAATAGAATAGAATAGAATAGAATAGAATAGAATAGAATAGAATAGAATAGAATAGAATAGAATAGAATAGAATAGAATAGAATAGAATAGAATAGAATAGAATAGAATAGAATAGAATAGAATAGAATAGAATAGAATAGAATAGAATAGAATAGAATAGAATAGAATAGAATAGAATAGAATAGAATAGAATAGAATAGAATAGAATAGAATAGAATAGAATAGAATAGAATAGAATAGAATAGAATAGAATAGAATAGAATAGAATAGAATAGAATAGAATAGAATAGAATAGAATAGAATAGAATAGAATAGAATAGAATAGAATAGAATAGAATAGAATAGAATAGAATAGAATAGAATAGAATAGAATAGAATAGAATAGAATAGAATAGAATAGAATAGAATAGAATAGAATAGAATAGAATAGAATAGAATAGAATAGAATAGAATAGAATAGAATAGAATAGAATAGAATAGAATAGAATAGAATAGAATAGAATAGAATAGAATAGAATAGAATAGAATAGACTAGAATAGACTATTCTAGACTAGAATAGTCTAGAATAGACTAGAATAGACTAGAATAGACTAGAATAGACTAGAATAGACTAGAATAGACTAGAATATAGTACAATACAGTAGAATAGACTAGAATAGACCAGAATAGACTAGAATAGACTAGAATAGACTAGAATAGACTAGAATAGACTAGAATAGAATAGAATAGACTAGAATAGAATAGACTAGAATAGAATAGAATAGAATAGAATAGAATAGAATAGAATAGAATAGAATAGAATAGAATAGAATAGAATAGAATAGAATAGAATAGAATAGAATAGAATAGAATAGAATAGAATAGAATAGAATAGAATAGAATAGAATAGAATAGAATAGAATAGAATAGAATAGAATAGAATAGAATAGAATAGAATAGAATAGAATAGAATAGAATAGAATAGAATAGAATAGAATAGAATAGAATAGAATAGAATAGAATAGAATAGAATAGAATAGAATAGAATAGAATAGAATAGAATAGAATAGAATAGAATAGAATAGAATAGAATAGAATAGAATAGAATAGAATAGAATAGAATAGAATAGAATAGAATAGAATAGAATAGAATAGAATAGAATAGAATAGAATAGAATAGAATAGAATAGAATAGAATAGAATAGAATAGAATAGAATAGAATAGAATAGAATAGAATAGAATAGAATAGAATAGAATAGAATAGAATAGAATAGAATAGAATAGAATAGAATAGAATAGAATAGAATAGAATAGAATAGAATAGAATAGAATAGAATAGAATAGAATAGAATAGAATAGAATAGAATAGAATAGAATAGAATAGAATAGAATAGAATAGGAATAGAATAGAATAGAATAGAATAGAATAGAATAGAATAGAATAGAATAGAATAGAATAGAATAGAATAGAATAGAGAATAGAATAGAATAGAATAGAATAGATAGAATAGAATAGAATAGAATAGAATAGAATAGAATAGAATAGAATAGAATAGAATAGAATAGAATAGAATAGAATAGAATAGAATAGAATAGAATAGAATAGAATAGAATAGAATAGAATAGAATAGAATAGAATAGAATAGAATAGAATAGAATAGAATAGAATAGAATAGAATAGAATAGAATAGAATAGAATAGAATAGAATAGAATAGAATAGAATGAATAGAATAGAATAGAATAGAATAGAATAGAATAGAATAGAATAGAATAGAATAGAATAGAATAGAATAGAATAGAATAGAATAGAATAGAATAGAATAGAATAGAATAGAATAGAATAGAATAGAATAGAATAGAATAGAATAGAATAGAATAGAATAGAATAGAATAGAATAGAATAGAATAGAATAGAATAGAATAGAATAGAATAGAATAGAATAGAATAGAATAGAATAGAATAGAATAGAATAGAATAGAATAGAATAGAATAGAATAGAATAGAATAGAATAGAATAGAATAGAATAGAATAGAATAGAATAGAATAGAATAGAATAGAATAGAATAGAATAGAATAGAATAGAATAGAATAGAATAGAATAGAATAGAATAGAATAGAATAGAATAGAATAGAATAGAATAGAATAGAATAGAATAGAATAGAATAGAATAGAATAGAATAGAATAGAATAGAATAGAATAGAATAGAATAGAATAGAATAGAATAGAATAGAATAGAATAGAATAGAATAGAATAGAATAGAATAGAATAGAATAGAATAGAATAGAATAGAATAGAATAGAATAGAATAGAATAGAATAGAATAGAATAGAATAGAATAGAATAGAATAGAATAGAATAGAATAGAATAGAATAGAATAGAATAGAATAGAATAGAATAGAATAGAATAGAATAGAATAGAATAGAATAGAATAGAATAGAATAGAATAGAATAGAATAGAATAGAATAGAATAGAATAGAATAGAATAGAATAGAATAGAATAGAATAGAATAGAATAGAATAGAATAGAATAGAATAGAATAGAATAGAATAGAATAGAATAGAATAGAATAGAATAGAATAGAATAGAATAGAATAGAATAGAATAGAATAGAATAGAATAGAATAGAATAGAATAGAATAGAATAGAATAGAATAGAATAGAATAGAATAGAATAGAATAGAATAGAATAGAATAGAATAGAATAGAATAGAATAGAATAGAATAGAATAGAATAGAATAGAATAGAATAGAATAGAATAGAATAGAATAGAATAGAATAGAATAGAATAGAATAGAATAGAATAGAATAGAATAGAATAGAATAGAATAGAATAGAATAGAATAGAATAGAATAGAATAGAATAGAATAGAATAGAATAGAATAGAATAGAATAGAATAGAATAGAATAGAATAGAATAGAATAGAATAGAATAGAATAGAATAGAATAGAATAGAATAGAATAGAATAGAATAGAATAGAATAGAATAGAATAGAATAGAATAGAATAGAATAGAATAGAATAGAATAGAATAGAATAGAATAGAATAGAATAGAATAGAATAGAATAGAATAGAATAGAATAGAATAGAATAGAATAGAATAGAATAGAATAGAATAGAATAGAATAGAATAGAATAGAATAGAATAGAATAGAATAGAATAGAATAGAATAGAATAGAATAGAATAGAATAGAATAGAATAGAATAGAATAGAATAGAATAGAATAGAATAGAATAGAATAGAATAGAATAGAATAGAATAGAATAGAATAGAATAGAATAGAATAGAATAGAATAGAATAGAATAGAATAGAATAGAATAGAATAGAATAGAATAGAATAGAATAGAATAGAATAGAATAGAATAGAATAGAATAGAATAGAATAGAATAGAATAGAATAGAATAGAATAGAATAGAATAGAATAGAATAGAATAGAATAGAATAGAATAGAATAGAATAGAATAGAATAGAATAGAATAGAATAGAATAGAATAGAATAGAATAGAATAGAATAGAATAGAATAGAATAGAATAGAATAGAATAGAATAGAATAGAATAGAATAGAATAGAATAGAATAGAATAGAATAGAATAGAATAGAATAGAATAGAATAGAATAGAATAGAATAGAATAGAATAGAATAGAATAGAATAGAATAGAATAGAATAGAATAGAATAGAATAGAATAGAATAGAATAGAATAGAATAGAATAGAATAGAATAGAATAGAATAGAATAGAATAGAATAGAATAGAATAGAATAGAATAGAATAGAATAGAATAGAATAGAATAGAATAGAATAGAATAGAATAGAATAGAATAGAATAGAATAGAATAGAATAGAATAGAATAGAATAGAATAGAATAGAATAGAATAGAATAGAATAGAATAGAATAGAATAGAATAGAATAGAATAGAATAGAATAGAATAGAATAGAATAGAATAGAATAGAATAGAATAGAATAGAATAGAATAGAATAGAATAGAATAGAATAGAATAGAATAGAATAGAATAGAATAGAATAGAATAGAATAGAATAGAATAGAATAGAATAGAATAGAATAGAATAGAATAGAATAGAATAGAATAGAATAGAATAGAATAGAATAGAATAGAATAGAATAGAATAGAATAGAATAGAATAGAATAGAATAGAATAGAATAGAATAGAATAGAATAGAATAGAATAGAATAGAATAGAATAGAATAGAATAGAATAGAATAGAATAGAATAGAATAGAATAGAATAGAATAGAATAGAATAGAATAGAATAGAATAGAATAGAATAGAATAGAATAGAATAGAATAGAATAGAATAGAATAGAATAGAATAGAATAGAATAGAATAGAATAGAATAGAATAGAATAGAATAGAATAGAATAGATAGAATAGAATAGAATAGAATAGAATAGAATAGAATAGAATAGAATAGAATAGAATAGAATAGAATAGAATAGAATAGAATAGAATAGAATAGAATAGAATAGAATAGAATAGAATAGAATAGAATAGAATAGAATAGAATAGAATAGAATAGAATAGAATAGAATAGAATAGAATAGAATAGAATAGAATAGAATAGAATAGAATAGAATAGAATAGAATAGAATAGAATAGAATAGAATAGAATAGAATAGAATAGAATAGAATAGAATAGAATAGAATAGAATAGAATAGAATAGAATAGAATAGAATAGAATAGAATAGAATAGAATAGAATAGAATAGAATAGAATAGAATAGAATAGAATAGAATAGAATAGAATAGAATAGAATAGAATAGAATAGAATAGAATAGAATAGAATAGAATAGAATAGAATAGAATAGAATAGAATAGAATAGAATAGAATAGAATAGAATAGAATAGAATAGAATAGAATAGAATAGAATAGAATAGAATAGAATAGAATAGAATAGAATAGAATAGAATAGAATAGAATAGAATAGAATAGAATAGAATAGAATAGAATAGAATAGAATAGAATAGAATAGAATAGAATAGAATAGAATAGAATAGAATAGAATAGAATAGAATAGAATAGAATAGAATAGAATAGAATAGAATAGAATAGAATAGAATAGAATAGAATAGAATAGAATAGAATAGAATAGAATAGAATAGAATAGAATAGAATAGAATAGAATAGAATAGAATAGAATAGAATAGAATAGAATAGAATAGAATAGAATAGAATAGAATAGAATAGAATAGAATAGAATAGAATAGAATAGAATAGAATAGAATAGAATAGAATAGAATAGAATAGAATAGAATAGAATAGAATAGAATAGAATAGAATAGAATAGAATAGAATAGAATAGAATAGAATAGAATAGAATAGAATAGATAGAATAGAATAGAATAGAATAGAATAGAATAGAATAGAATAGAATAGAATAGAATAGAATAGAATAGAATAGAATAGAATAGAATAGAATAGAATAGAATAGAATAGAATAGAATAGAATAGAATAGATAGAATAGAATAGAATAGAATAGAATAGAATAGAATAGAATAGAATAGAATAGAATAGAATAGAATAGAATAGAATAGAATAGAATAGAATAGAATAGAATAGAATAGAATAGAATAGAATAGAATAGAATAGAATAGAATAGAATAGAATAGAATAGAATAGAATAGAATAGAATAGATAGAATAGAATAGAATAGAATAGAATAGAATAGAATAGAATAGAATAGAATAGAATAGAATAGAATAGAATAGAATAGAATAGAATAGAATAGAATAGAATAGAATAGAATAGAATAGAATAGAATAGAATAGAATAGAATAGAATAGAATAGAATAGAATAGAATAGAATAGAATAGAATAGAATAGAATAGAATAGAATAGATAGAATAGAATAGAATAGAATAGAATAGAATAGAATAGAATAGAATAGAATAGAATAGAATAGAATAGAATAGAATAGAATAGAATAGAATAGAATAGAATAGAATAGAATAGAATAGAATAGAATAGAATAGAATAGAATAGAATAGAATAGAATAGAATAGAATAGAATAGAATAGAATAGAATAGAATAGAATAGAATAGAATAGAATAGAATAGAATAGAATAGAATAGAATAGAATAGAATAGAATAGAATAGAATAGAATAGAATAGAATAGAATAGAATAGAATAGAATAGAATAGAATAGAATAGAATAGAATAGAATAGAATAGAATAGAATAGAATAGAATAGAATAGAATAGAATAGAATAGAATAGAATAGAATAGAATAGAATAGAATAGAATAGAATAGAATAGAATAGAATAGAATAGAATAGAATAGAATAGAATAGAATAGAATAGAATAGAATAGAATAGAATAGAATAGAATAGAATAGAATAGAATAGAATAGAATAGAATAGAATAGAATAGAATAGAATAGAATAGAATAGAATAGAATAGAATAGAATAGAATAGAATAGAATAGAATAGAATAGAATAGAATAGAATAGAATAGAATAGAATAGAATAGAATAGAATAGAATAGAATAGAAATAGAATAGAATAGAATAGAATAGAATAGAATAGAATAGAATAGAATAGAATAGAATAGAATAGAATAGAATAGAATAGAATAGAATAGAATAGAATAGAATAGAATAGAATAGAATAGAATAGAATAGAATAGAATAGAATAGAATAGAATAGAATAGAATAGAATAGAATAGAATAGAATAGAATAGAATAGAATAGAATAGAATAGAATAGAATAGAATAGAATAGAATAGAATAGAATAGAATAGAATAGAATAGAATAGAATAGAATAGAATAGAATAGAATAGAATAGAATAGAATAGAATAGAATAGAATAGAATAGAATAGAATAGAATAGAATAGAATAGAATAGAATAGAATAGAATAGAATAGAATAGAATAGAATAGATAGAATAGAATAGAATAGAATAGAATAGAATAGAATAGAATAGAATAGAATAGAATAGAATAGAATAGAATAGAATAGAATAGAATAGAATAGAATAGAATAGAATAGAATAGAATAGAATAGAATAGAATAGAATAGAATAGAATAGAATAGAATAGAATAGAATAGAATAGAATAGAATAGAATAGAATAGAATAGAATAGAATAGAATAGAATAGAATAGAATAGAATAGAATAGAATAGAATAGAATAGAATAGAATAGAATAGAATAGAATAGAATAGAATAGAATAGAATAGAATAGAATAGAATAGAATAGAATAGAATAGAATAGAATAGAATAGAATAGAATAGAATAGAATAGAATAGAATAGAATAGAATAGAATAGAATAGAATAGAATAGAATAGAATAGAATAGAATAGAATAGAATAGAATAGAATAGAATAGAATAGAATAGAATAGAATAGAATAGAATAGAATAGAATAGAATAGAATAGAATAGAATAGAATAGAATAGAATAGAATAGAATAGAATAGAATAGAATAGAATAGAATAGAATAGAATAGAATAGAATAGAATAGAATAGAATAGAATAGAATAGAATAGAATAGAATAGAATAGAATAGAATAGAATAGAATAGAATAGAATAGAATAGAATAGAATAGAATAGAATAGAATAGAATAGAATAGAATAGAATAGAATAGAATAGAATAGAATAGAATAGAATAGAATAGAATAGAATAGAATAGAATAGAATAGAATAGAATAGAATAGAATAGAATAGAATAGAATAGAATAGAATAGAATAGAATAGAATAGAATAGAATAGAATAGAATAGAATAGAATAGAATAGAATAGAATAGAATAGAATAGAATAGAATAGAATAGAATAGAATAGAATAGAATAGAATAGAATAGAATAGAATAGAATAGAATAGAATAGAATAGAATAGAATAGAATAGAATAGAATAGAATAGAATAGAATAGAATAGAATAGAATAGAATAGAATAGAATAGAATAGAATAGAATAGAATAGAATAGAATAGAATAGAATAGAATAGAATAGAATAGAATAGAATAGAATAGAATAGAATAGAATAGAATAGAATAGAATAGAATAGAATAGAATAGAATAGAATAGAATAGAATAGAATAGAATAGAATAGAATAGAATAGAATAGAATAGAATAGAATAGAATAGAATAGAATAGAATAGAATAGAATAGAATAGAATAGAATAGAATAGAATAGAATAGAATAGAATAGAATAGAATAGAATAGAATAGAATAGAATAGAATAGAATAGAATAGAATAGAATAGAATAGAATAGAATAGAATAGAATAGAATAGAATAGAATAGAATAGAATAGAATAGAATAGAATAGAATAGAATAGAATAGAATAGAATAGAATAGAATAGAATAGAATAGAATAGAATAGAATAGAATAGAATAGAATAGAATAGAATAGAATAGAATAGAATAGAATAGAATAGAATAGAATAGAATAGAATAGAATAGAATAGAATAGAATAGAATAGAATAGAATAGAATAGAATAGAATAGAATAGAATAGAATAGAATAGAATAGAATAGAATAGAATAGAATAGAATAGAATAGAATAGAATAGAATAGAATAGAATAGAATAGAATAGAATAGAATAGAATAGAATAGAATAGAATAGAATAGAATAGAATAGAATAGAATAGAATAGAATAGAATAGAATAGAATAGAATAGAATAGAATAGAATAGAATAGAATAGAATAGAATAGAATAGAATAGAATAGAATAGAATAGAATAGAATAGAATAGAATAGAATAGAATAGAATAGAATAGAATAGAATAGAATAGAATAGAATAGAATAGAATAGAATAGAATAGAATAGAATAGAATAGAATAGAATAGAATAGAATAGAATAGAATAGAATAGAATAGAATAGAATAGAATAGAATAGAATAGAATAGAATAGAATAGAATAGAATAGAATAGAATAGAATAGAATAGAATAGAATAGAATAGAATAGAATAGAATAGAATAGAATAGAATAGAATAGAATAGAATAGAATAGAATAGAATAGAATAGAATAGAATAGAATAGAATAGAATAGAATAGAATAGAATAGAATAGAATAGAATAGAATAGAATAGAATAGAATAGAATAGAATAGAATAGAATAGAATAGAATAGAATAGAATAGAATAGAATAGAATAGAATAGAATAGAATAGAATAGAATAGAATAGAATAGAATAGAATAGAATAGAATAGAATAGAATAGAATAGAATAGAATAGAATAGAATAGAATAGAATAGAATAGAATAGAATAGAATAGAATAGAATAGAATAGAATAGAATAGAATAGAATAGAATAGAATAGAATAGAATAGAATAGAATAGAATAGAATAGAATAGAATAGAATAGAATAGAATAGAATAGAATAGAATAGAATAGAATAGAATAGAATAGAATAGAATAGAATAGAATAGAATAGAATAGAATAGAATAGAATAGAATAGAATAGAATAGAATAGAATAGAATAGAATAGAATAGAATAGAATAGAATAGAAATAGAATAGAATAGAATAGAATAGAATAGAATAGAATAGAATAGAATAGAATAGAATAGAATAGAATAGAATAGAATAGAATAGAATAGAATAGAATAGAATAGAATAGAATAGAATAGAATAGAATAGAATAGAATAGAATAGAATAGAATAGAATAGAATAGAATAGAATAGAATAGAATAGAATAGAATAGAATAGAATAGAATAGAATAGAATAGAATAGAATAGAATAGAATAGAATAGAATAGAATAGAATAGAATAGAATAGAATAGAATAGAATAGAATAGAATAGAATAGAATAGAATAGAATAGAATAGAATAGAATAGAATAGAATAGAATAGAATAGAATAGAATAGAATAGAATAGAATAGAATAGAATAGAATAGAATAGAATAGAATAGAATAGAATAGAATAGAATAGAATAGAATAGAATAGAATAGAATAGAATAGAATAGAATAGAATAGAATAGAATAGAATAGAATAGAATAGAATAGAATAGAATAGAATAGAATAGAATAGAATAGAATAGAATAGAATAGAATAGAATAGAATAGAATAGAATAGAATAGAATAGAATAGAATAGAATAGAATAGAATAGAATAGAATAGAATAGAATAGAATAGAATAGAATAGAATAGAATAGAATAGAATAGAATAGAATAGAATAGAATAGAATAGAATAGAATAGAATAGAATAGAATAGAATAGAATAGAATAGAATAGAATAGAATAGAATAGAATAGAATAGAATAGAATAGAATAGAATAGAATAGAATAGAATAGAATAGAATAGAATAGAATAGAATAGAATAGAATAGAATAGAATAGAATAGAATAGAATAGAATAGAATAGAATAGAATAGAATAGAATAGAATAGAATAGAATAGAATAGAATAGAATAGAATAGAATAGAATAGAATAGAATAGAATAGAATAGAATAGAATAGAATAGAATAGAATAGAATAGAATAGAATAGAATAGAATAGAATAGAATAGAATAGAATAGAATAGAATAGAATAGAATAGAATAGAATAGAATAGAATAGAATAGAATAGAATAGAATAGAATAGAATAGAATAGAATAGATAGAATAGAATAGAATAGAATAGAATAGAATAGAATAGAATAGAATAGAATAGAATAGAATAGAATAGAATAGAATAGAATAGAATAGAATAGAATAGAATAGAATAGAATAGAATAGAATAGAATAGAATAGAATAGAATAGAATAGAATAGAATAGAATAGAATAGAATAGAATAGAATAGAATAGAATAGAATAGAATAGAATAGAATAGAATAGAATAGAATAGAATAGAATAGAATAGAATAGAATAGAATAGAATAGAATAGAATAGAATAGAATAGAATAGAATAGAATAGAATAGAATAGAATAGAATAGAATAGAATAGAATAGAATAGAATAGAATAGAATAGAATAGAATAGAATAGAATAGAATAGAATAGAATAGAATAGAATAGAATAGAATAGAATAGAATAGAATAGAATAGAATAGAATAGAATAGAATAGAATAGAATAGAATAGAATAGAATAGAATAGAATAGAATAGAATAGAATAGAATAGAATAGAATAGAATAGAATAGAATAGAATAGAATAGAATAGAATAGAATAGAATAGAATAGAATAGAATAGAATAGAATAGAATAGAATAGAATAGAATAGAATAGAATAGAATAGAATAGAATAGAATAGAATAGAATAGAATAGAATAGAATAGAATAGAATAGAATAGAATAGAATAGAATAGAATAGAATAATAGAATAGAATAGAATAGAATAGAATAGAATAGAATAGAATAGAATAGAATAGAATAGAATAGAATAGAATAGAATAGAATAGAATAGAATAGAATAGAATAGAATAGAATAGAATAGAATAGAATAGAATAGAATAGAATAGAATAGAATAGAATAGAATAGAATAGAATAGAATAGAATAGAATAGAATAGAATAGAATAGAATAGAATAGAATAGAATAGAATAGAATAGAATAGAATAGAATAGAATAGAATAGAATAGAATAGAATAGAATAGAATAGAATAGAATAGAATAGAATAGAATAGAATAGAATAGAATAGAATAGAATAGAATAGAATAGAATAGAATAGAATAGAATAGAATAGAATAGAATAGAATAGAATAGAATAGAATAGAATAGAATAGAATAGAATAGAATAGAATAGAATAGAATAGAATAGAATAGAATAGAATAGAATAGAATAGAATAGAATAGAATAGAATAGAATAGAATAGAATAGAATAGAATAGAATAGAATAGAATAGAATAGAATAGAATAGAATAGAATAGAATAGAATAGAATAGAATAGAATAGAATAGAATAGAATAGAATAGAATAGAATAGAATAGAATAGAATAGAATAGAATAGAATAGAATAGAATAGAATAGAATAGAATAGAATAGAATAGAATAGAATAGAATAGAATAGAATAGAATAGAATAGAATAGAATAGAATAGAATAGAATAGAATAGAATAGAATAGAATAGAATAGAATAGAATAGAATAGAATAGAATGAATAGAATAGAATAGAATAGAATAGAATAGAATAGAATAGAATAGAATAGAATAGAATAGAATAGAATAGAATAGAATAGAATAGAATAGAATAGAATAGAATAGAATAGAATAGAATAGAATAGAATAGAATAGAATAGAATAGAATAGAATAGAATAGAATAGAATAGAATAGAATAGAATAGAATAGAATAGAATAGAAGAATAGAATAGAATAGAATAGAATAGAATAGAATAGAATAGAATAGAATAGAATAGAATAGAATAGAATAGAATAGAATAGAATAGAATAGAATAGAATAGAATAGAAATAGAATAGAATAGAATAGAATAGAATA